>QRFJ01004878.1:81278-111442 GCA_006176705.1 Cocos nucifera
TGTAAAATATTTTTACAATATGGTTCTACCAACCAAGTTGCATGTTTGATTCATAATCAATATGCAAGTAAAATAAACATAAAACTACTTTAGATCTAATCTAAACAAGTTCATGTAATCAAAATAGTTTCAATAATAATTAATCATAAATCTTTCTAGATCAAATCTAACACATTTATGATGATTGAAATCAGATTAAAATATTTTTAATCAAATCATAAAATTTCTTAGATCTAATCTAAAATTTTATGATCAATATTTTAGATCAACACGTAATAGGACAACCTATTCACTATAAGGGATAAATCTTACAGCTGGACAACTTTATAGCAGTCTATGCAATCTAAAATATTTTATTTTATTTTATTTTATTTTTATTATATATTTAATAATTAGATTATAAATTAGATCTATTCTAAAAAAATCTAGACATGTACAAAAATCATGCAATAAAAATCTAGGCTCTGATACCGATTAAAGTAACCAGATCTAGGATTTTATAGGTAGATCTTAAAAACTTTTTCAAGATCTTACAGTGAAAGACTTAAATAAATTAAATATTTATTTAAATAAATATGTAAATACTTAGATCTCATATCTATTACATGATCAAGACATGATATTAAATCAAAAATTAAAATCAAATAAGAAAGTAAAAGGTTGATCAAATCAACCTAGATCTACACTACATCAAACGTAGATATGAAGTTAATAAATCAGATCTATTACCTGAGCAAGTTTAGACATTCTAACTTACTAATCCAGGCTTGAGGATGAAGTCACGAGCCACACATGAGTCCGACCTCTAGGAGTCATCCACACGAGCCTACGATCTCTGATCTGAAGTTCAATGCAGGAAATTAGCATAGCATGCTAGTACTATGCTGATCCTTCTTCGACGGTCGATCCTATACTCTTTTCTTCAAAATTTGGACTCTCCAAAATATGAGAAGGAAGATGAGAGTTTATTGATATGAGACTCTCTCAAAAAAAAATTCAAAAGAAAGGAGGAGAGATTGAAAATAAAACAACCCTAGAAGAAGACTCTCTTCTTCTTCTCTTTTCTCTCGCCTAGACATCTAGTTTGGTGCCTATGGAACCCCCACGCCCAAGAATCCTCTTTCTCTAATTTTTGCACACCCTAAATCTCTCTCAAAGCTCTATATTTTATAAAAAAGTTAGAATAAAATTCATCCAATAAATAGAGAAAAAGAAGAATCCAAGTTAGGTCAAATTTCTATACTAGGAATATCCAAACATGGGAAGTTATTGGGGCGCCCAACTCTTAGGCGCCTCCTCCATAATTTTTGGCATGGACCAGCAAGGAAGGGTGCATAAAAAAGAAGATTATTTTTATAGAATAAGAAAAGAATTAATTAAAAAAGAGGGCGGCACTCAAGGGAAGATGTTTTGGTCAACAAGGATTCTATTGTTAGATATATATGCCCTAAAAGCCTGAATTAGCTGACACTTATAATACACATCTAGGAGAAAAATTATAATTTTGATTAATATCAATAAAATGAGTTATTTTTTATCATAAATATGTATTTAGTGTCTGTGATACATCCTTTGAGTTAATGGTAATGATAATTCATATTTTCAAGAGTTGAAAATTTAAGACATGAATAATCATTATTAACTCATAAAATGCTTCCGACCATAGGATCATCACGAGAATGGTGATTGATTCGAAAGGTTGGTGTACAATCGCTTCTCTTTAGTAGATGAGTCTTGAGTCTATGGTGTGGAGACACCAGAGCGAGAGTACAGATACTCGTTAGAGAATGAGGGCACTGAGCGTGACCATCTCGAGTAGTCATTAAGGAGTCTACCTTCTCGTCAATGACTGACTCGATGCTGCAGTAGTGTGTCTGATTCTTTGACTTAAGATGCATCGACAGTTCACCTTAAGGGTGTTATAATTTGACTACACCATTACTCAATCTCCTAGCCATTCGGAATTCTGAGGTGTATGTTGGTTATAGTATGTTCATTATAGAAACTGGATAGCATCAAGATGGAATCTATCTACCTCGATGGTAGAGGAGCAACCCTATGATGATCATGAGAATCAAGTCCAAAAGTCCATGGCCATGGTAGAGTGAAATAATAGAAAGAGTTTCTATTTAGATTTTCATATCGGACTTGAATCGAATGATTACATCATATGACAGAGACTAGGGTTTGACGAGTTCACCTTAACCCTAATCTGATCGAGGCTCAAGATAGAAGAACTTAATCACACAGGTAGCTACACCAAGAGGTTCGCATTCAACTCTGATGGATTGCCACCATACACTGCTAGGTGTCACTGGTAGATTTTGGAAGCAATTAGAATGATTTAGATGATCGATCATTCTAGCTATTCGAATCAAAAGAGTTCTGATCCATCGAAAGAAGTTTCGATGATGTCGATGATAGAGATCATGACATATCCCATTACCATACAGAACTAAACCTAACTGGGTCACACAAATAAGGGTTTAAATTTGGTGATAATCAATTGAACTGGATAGTTCAATTGATCTGAATGAGATTCAATTAGGTTCAAGAAAATCGTGCTAGCACTCGATTGAACCTAACGTTCTTCTTTTACTATCATAAATAGTTATCCTGACTGAGCTAAAGGAGTTTGTACTCGATCAGAGGCCTTCATTTGGTCTGACTGGAGCTTGTCCAAGTCAGAAAAGGTTATCTTATTTTATAAGACATTACCTGCCATTTTTTGTCATTGTACTCGATCAGAGGCCTTCATTTGGTCTGACTGGAGCTTGTCCAAGTCAGAAAAGGTTGTCTTATTTTATAAGACATTACCTGCCATTTTTTGTCATCTGCCATTTCTCGTCCTTTGACTTTGGTTAAAAGTTGATCTTTGATTGGTCAAACATTGACCACTGATACATTGACTTTTGTTCACGTGTCATGCACCTATTGGAGAGCTGGTGGAGGCCTATCCCCCTGCCAGAACCTGGCAAGGAGGAGGGTGCATGCCACCCTTGGCGTGTGCCCAAGTTGGAGGCGCCTAGGAGTCCCTGTTGGATAGGGACTCCATCTCCTTTTTGGATTCTGATTAGAGTTCTTCTAAGAACCAACTTTGACTGGTCATAGGTGCCCTCTAAGGAAGAATCCAAGGGACTCTATTCCCACCAATCAGATTTAGATCTGATTTTATAAAGAGTTATGATTGGTTGGGAAGAAGAGGAGTTGGATCACAGACAGTCTATAAATAAGACCCTACGCCCAACTTAAATTAAGATTGGAAAATTGAAATCCCACACTCCAAGGCTGCCTCTCCCCTCTTCCTCCATGCCAAACCCACCTTCTCCCTCTCCTCTCCACGTCCAAAGATGTTTTGGACCTTGGTTGATGCAATCCAGATGAGAAAAAGGCGACTGAAAGCTAGAAGGCTGCGCTACTGCAAAGGATAACTGCTGATCTTCAAAAGAAGTTTTGAAGATTCTTCAGATTAGATCTAGATCTAATTTTTGAAGACGTGATAGAGAAGAAGAGAATCTCCAGATCCAGCTCGAGTGGATATTGGTAGAGGCCACGCACTTGCGTGGCTAGATCCAGAACCTTCCGCTGCTCATAGGATCATCATCGGATAATAGGATTATCCATTTCAAGGTAAATTAAATTAAATTTAATTTATTTAATTTTATTTTAATTATTAAAATAATAAGAATCAGATCTAAAATATTTTAGATCTGATCAGATCTGAACGAATCTGATCCAAAAAATTAAAATTTCTCTTCAACTAGTATCAGAGCCAAGATTCCAAAAGTATTTAGATCTATTTTTAAATTTATTTTAATTAAAAAATAAATAATTTTAGATATCATATGAGATATGATCAGATCTAAAATTAAAAAAAATTAAAATTAAATAATTTGGATCTAAGATTAAAAAATATGCATGACTAGTTCTAAAATAGAATAGTTCTATAGAATAGTCTTGCATGTTTTTAATTTAATTTGATTAAATTATATTTTAAATTAATTTATTTACTATTTTTTGATATTATAATGGTATAATAACATCTAAAAAATAGTAAATAAAAATTATTTAATTTTAAACATCATATGAGATATGATAGATGCATGTCTAGACTAGTTGTAGAATAGTTCTACATAATTATCTAGATTAGAATTTATTTTGATTAGATCAATTTAAATCTAATTTTTTAGATTATTATGAGATAATTTAGATTTAAAAATATGCATGATTCGATACATGAGATGTATGCAAAATATGCCATGATTAGATCTAATTTGTATATGAGATATATGATATAGATCTAAAACTGTTTTGTAGTATTGCATGTTCCTGATTAAGGCATTTCCTCTTGGCCGTCCGGTCATAAGAACGAAGAAGGGTTTAAAGGCCCTCTCTCCCATTCGATGGGGTGTTCTTATGATGTGTAGGGGTGCTGCGCGTTCGTCCTTAATCAGAAATCCAAAACTTACTTTCTGCAAAACCCTAGATCCTGAAACCCTAGGATTTATTGTGCATATTTTGTTTATGAATCCTACTTAATTAAAAATTAAGATTATGAAATATTAATTAGGTCTAAAATTGAGAATTTCAGATCTAAGACATATTCATAATACTGGGTTCGGGCTTGGGTAGCTCAATTAGGTCTAAGCGGTTGATCAAATCGAATCAAGAGTTGGTTAGATGGGATCAACAATGCTTAAATTGACCAGCCTAATAGGATTAAGTCTGGGTCAAGATCGAGTCACGATCAAGCAAGACCTAATTAGGCTCAGAGGTTAGAGTCTGGATTGTAGGCTAACCCAATTGGTTCTGACTCAACAATTTGGTGTCTAAGGTAAGTTTGGCACATACGACCGACTGGATTTTTAATTGGAAGCTACTCGACCTGAATGCATTCTTGTATGAGTTAATGGCATATTCCTTCCACCGGTCTCACTTACCTGGCCATATCTGTTGACACAGTTCTGATCTGAGGTGGTCAATAATCCGAGCTAACCCATGCCACTAGGTTAGTCATAATTGTTATGACTATGACAAGTCTAGTTTAATGAGACCTGAATCAATTCTCCCTAAGAAAAGATTAAGTCTGAGGTCTTCCACCATTGTAGATGTGCGGGCCCTTCCCAGGGTTGATTGTTCTCGGCTGGATACAGTGGCTCAGTTGCACCGAAAAGATGCAACCATGTCTATTAGGCATTGGATGCTATGGGCTGGAGGATGAGTTGGGCTCAATATTTTGGATACGGTGAGAGACTCAATTAGGAACCCAGTCTATGCAAATGGTGGGTCTGACTTAACTAAGGAGTGGATCAATATTCTGGATACGGTGAGATTCATGAATTAGAGATCAAGTTTGGGTGCACCATGATTAGAGAATCATTGAACAAGAGTTGTTCACTCATTGGCTAACCCATCACCAATAACTGTTAGGTGAGGTGATGAGTCAGTTGGTGAGACCGCACCACCCACTAGAAATCATTAATCATGGAGATTTTTGCATCTCTACAGAGGAGTGTAGGGATCCGAGAAAATAGTGGGAGCTAATTTGTTTAAAAATAAAATTTCTAAATAAATTGGTCAAGTCATAATTACAGTATCTAACTAGAATCTTTGACTCTCTATAGAAAAATATCTGCATCCAACCCATTGGCACGTATCCTGGACACACATAGACTGACCTGGACCCAATTATAAAGATTGGCTCAGGAACTACAAAATTATTTTGGGTTTCAGAGAAGTTAACCCATGTATTGGACCAGGACCCTCCCACCTTACCAGCCCGTCCATCCACTGAACAGAGAGCGTCTCTGGAAAAATGGATAGACGAAGATAATAAGGCCAGATATTACATGTTGGGCTCGATGTCTGATGAGCTCCAGCGCCAACATGAAGATATCGGGACTGCTCGCCAAATGTTGGCTCACCTGCAGGAGATGTTTGGTGAACAGAGTCGCGCAGCCAAATATCAAGTCACGAAATGACTTTTTAAGGCTAAGATGCGTGATGGGCAGTCAGTCCAAGATCACTGTCTGACATGATGATCAAGGACATGGAAGAGCTTGAGAAGCTCGGTGTGAAGTTAGACTTGGATCTGCAGAACGATATTATTCTGCAATCCTTGACTGATGCATATGGGCAATTCATCATGAATTACCACATGCATAAACTTCAAAATTCCTTGGCCGAATTAATGAATATGCTGGTTCACCGCTGAGCTTTCTATGAAAGGATTCTAAAGGCTCAGTTCTTGCTATGGAATGGACTTCTTCCAAAAGAAAGTCTTATGGAAAGAAAAAGAAGTCTGTGAAAAAGCAAAAGGTGGAAGGATCAAAGAAGAAGAAGGCAGAGCCGAAGAAGAAGGTCGATGTCAAAGGAAAGTGTTTCCATTGCAACAGCGACGGCCATTGGAAGCGGAACTGCCCTACTTACCTGGCCACCCTGAAGAACAAGAAGGAAGGTCCTTCTGGAGGTATGCTCGTTATTGAGTCTAACCTTACGGTTTCTTCTGCATCCAGTTGGGTGCTTGACTCTGGTTCTAGTGCTCATCTGTGCACTTCCATGCAGGGATCTTGAGGATAGCAGGAGGCTGAGGGATGGAGACATGATCCTACGCATCGGATAATGGAGCAAGAGTTGCTGCAGTAGCGGTGGGAACATACCCTCTTCGATTACCATCTGGTTTAGACTTAGTTTTGAAAGACTGTTATTATGTGCCTGCAGCTAGCAGGAATTTGATTTCTGTTTCATGCTTAGCACTAGAAGGCTATGTGATTACCTTCTTTAAGGACCATTGTAACATTCTTTATGAAAGAAATAAAATTGCAAATGGTTTTCTTATTAATGGTCTTTATCAGCTACATATTGATGTACCTGTTCTAACTATCGAGCAAAACGTGAATGCCAAACGACCTAGGGATAGTCCAAACGATAGATATCTATGGCACCTGAGATTAGGTCATATAGCAGAAGATAGGATCAACAAATTGGAGAAAAATGGGCTATTGAGTCCATTGACTTCCGAGTCATATCCAACTTGTGAATCTTGTCTTCAAGGCAAAATGACTAAACTCCCTTTTGTTAGGACATGGGGAAGAGGGCCACAGATCTCCTTGCCCTAGTACATACTGATGTGTGCGGCCCATTTGATGTGCCGGCTAGAGGCAATTTTGTCTACTTCATTATCTTTACCGATGATCTGTCTAGGTATGGGTATGTGTATCTTATGAGACACAAGTCTGAAGCTTTTGAAAAGTTCAAAGAATTCAGACATGAAGTAGAAAAATAAACTAGAAAAACCCATTAAGGTTCTTCGATCAGATCGAGGAGGTGAATACCTTAGCCGAAAATTCCTAGACTATCTCAAGAAAAATGGCATAGTCTCTCAATGGACTCCACCAGGAACACCTCAACTCAACGGAGTTTCAGAATGGAGAAATCGGACTCTATTGGATATGGTTCGATCCATGATGAGCTTCACAGACCTTCCTGATTTTCTTTGGGGACATTCATTGTTAACTTCAATTTATCTACTGAATAGGGTTTCCTCTAAAACCGTTCCTACCACACCGTATGAGATATGGCACGGTAAGAAACCAAGTCTGAGTCATCTCAGAATTTGGGGTTGTCCGGCTCATGTCAAAAGACAACAAGCGGACAAGTTAGAGTTTAGGTCCTTTAGAGCTCGATTCATAGGATATCCTAAAGAGTCATTAGGATACTATTTCTACATTCCAGAAGACCACAATGTGATTGTGAGTCGACATGCCATCTTTCTTGAAAAATAGTTTATTCAAGATAGCGGCATTGGAAAGCAGATTAAGCTTGATGAGAAAGTCTCACAAGTACAACGAGCTAAGGACCAATTGGAACCAAATCAGGTTGAGCCAATAAGAACACTACCTCCTCCACCTCGTAGATCGAAAAGAGTTTTCGTCCTCCTGAAAGATACTTAGGTATTATTTCAGAGAAAGTAGAGAAAATGTTCCTCGTAGGTAATGGTGCTCATGATGATGATCCCAAAACCTACAACGAGGCGATATCAGATATCGACTCCGAGAAATGGCTAGAGGCAATGCAGTCAGAAATTGACTCGATGCACTCAAACCAAGTCTGGACCTTGGTAGATCCACCAGAAGGTATAGTACCTATTGGGTGTAAATGGATCTTCAAGAGAAAGATTGGTGCAGATGGGAATGTGGAGACATTCAAGGCTAGACTAGTGGCAAAAGGTTATAGTCAATGCGAAGGCATTGACTATCAGGATACCTTTTTTCCCAGTGGCTATGCTAAAATCCATCCGCACATTGCTTGCCGTTGCAGCCTATTTCGATTATGAAATATGGCAAATGGATGTGAAAATGGCATTCTTAAATGGATATCTTGAGGAAGATATCTATATGGAACAGCCGCTAGGTTTCACATCCAGTGATACTGATCACAAGGTTTGCAAGCTGCAAAGGTCCATATATGGACTTAAGCAAGCATCTCGGAGCTGGAACACTCATTTCAATGATGTGATCAAAATGTTTGGTTTCATCAAAAATGAAGAGGAACCATGTGTCTTCAAAAAGATCAGTGGGAGCGCTGTTGTCTTCCTCGTATTGTACGTGGATGACATCCTCCTTATTGGGAATGATATTCCCATGATGACAACAGTCAAAATTATGGTTGTCCAAGGAATTCTCCATGAAAGACCTAGGTGAAGCATCCTTTATTCTAGGAATTAAGGTCTATAGGGATAGACCGAATAGGATGCTAGGACTTTCACAGAAGATGTACATAGAGGAAGTACTAAAGAGGTTTAGTATGGAAAACTCTAAGAGGGGATTAATACCCTTCAGACATGGTATTCATCTTTCCAAGAAGATGTGCCCTAGCACACCTGAGGAAATAGAACGCATGAGCAAGATCCCTTATGCTTCTGCAATAGGGAGCCTCATGTATGCCATGCTATGTACACGACCTGATATAGCCCATGCTGTGAGTGTCACAAGCAGATATCAGTCAAATCCAGGTGAAGAACACTGGACTTCTGTGAAATGTATCCTTAAGTACTTGAGAAGAACTAAGGATATGATGTTGGTCTTTGGTAACGGAGAACTCCAAGTCCAGGGATACACAGACTCGGATTTCATGTCCGATATAGATGATCGAAAGTCGACATCTGGGAGTCTGTTTGTGTGCAATGGTGGTGCTGTCAGCTGGAAGAGTTTCAAGCAAACATGATAGCAGATTCCACCATGGAAGCAGAATATATCGCTGCATCAGAGGCTGCGAAGGAAGCATTCTGGTACAAGAAGTTTGCTGCAGAAATTGGAGTAATGCCATCAGATGCCATTCCTCTGTACTGCGACAACAATGGCGCCATAGCCCTTGCTAAGGAGCCGAGGTCTCACCAGAAATCCAAGCACATTGAGCGGCGATACCACCTCATCCACGATTACCTCGAGAAGGGTTACGTCGAGGTCAAGAGAGTTGACTCCACAGATAATGTGGCAGACCCACTTACAAAGCCGTTGGGCCAGCAGAAGATGGGACTTAGACTTGTAGCCAATTGGCTTTAGGACAAGTGGGAGATTGTTAGATATATGTGCCCTAGAAGCCAGAATTGGCTGACACTTGTAATACACTTCTAGGGGCAAAATTATAATTTTGACTAATATCAATAAAATGGGTTATTTTCTATCACATATGTGTATTTAGTGTCTGTGATACATCCTTTGAGTTAATGGTAATGATAATTCATATTTTCAAGAGTTGAAAATTTAAGACATGAATAATCATTATTAACTCATAAAATGCTTCCGACCATAGGATCATCACGAGGATGGTGATTGATCCGGAAGGTTGGTGTACAATCGCTTCTCTTTAGTAGATGAGTCTTGAGTCTATGGTGTGGAGACACCGGAGTGAGAGTACAGATACTCGTTAGAGAATGAGGGCACTGAGCGTGACCACCTCGAGTAGTCATTAGGGAGTCTACCTTCTCATCAATGACTGACTCGATGCTGCAGTAGTGTGTCTGGTTCTTTGACCTGAGATGCATCGGCAGTTCACCTTGAGGGTGTTATAGTTTGACTACACCATTACTCGATCTCCTAGCCATTCAGAATCCTGAGGTGTATGTTGGCTATAGCATGTTCATTGTAGGAACTGGATAGCATCAAGATGGAATCTATCTACCTCGGTGGTAGAGGAGCAGCCCTATGATGATCATGAGAATCAAGTCCAAAAGTCCATGGCCATGGTAGAGTGAAATAATAGAAAGAGTTTCTATTTAGATTTTCATATTGGACTTGAATCAAATGATTACATCATATGACAGAGACTAGGATTTGACGAGTTCACCTTAACCCTAATCTGATCGGGGCTCAAGATAGAAGAACTTAATCACATAGGTAGCTGCACCAAGAGATTCGCATTCAACTCTGATGGATTGCCACCATATACTGCTAGATGTCACTGGTGGATTTTGAGAGCAATTAGAATGATTTAGATGATTGATCATTCTAGCTGTTTGAATCAGAAGAGTTCTGATCTATCGAAAGAAGTTTCAATAATGTCGATGATAGAGATCATGATATATCCCATTATCATACAAAATTGAATCTAACTAGATCACACAAATAAGGGTTTGAATCTAGTGATCATCAATTGAACTAATCCAATTCAATTGATCTGAATGAGATTCAATTAGGTTCGAAAAAATCGTGCTAGCACTCAATTGAACCTAACGTTCTTCTTTTACTATCATAAATAGTTGTCCTGACTAAGCCAAAGGAGTTTGTGCTCGATCAAAGGCCTTCATTTGGTCTGATTGGAGCTTATTCAAGTCAAAAAAGGTTATCTTATTTTGTAAGACATTATCTACCATTTTTGGTCACCTGTCATTTCTCATTCTTTGACTTTGGTCAAAAGTTGATCTTTGATTGGTCAAACATTGACTATTGATACTTTGACTTCTATCTACATGTCACGCATCTATTGGAGAGCTGGTGGAGGCCTGTCCCCCTACCAGAACCTGGTAAGGAGGAGGGCGCACGCCACCCTTGGCGTGTGCCCAAGTTGGAGGCGCCTAGGAGTCCCTATTGGATAGGGACTCCATCTCCTTTTTGGATTACGATTAGAGTTCTCCTAAGAATCAACTTTGACTGATCTTAGACACCTCTAAGGAGGAATCCAAGAAACTCTATTCCCACCAATCATATTTAGATCTGATTTCATAAAGAGTTGTGATTGGTTGGGAAGAAGAGGAGTTGGATCACAAACAGTCTATAAATAAGACCCTGCACCCAACTCAAATTAAGATTGGAAAATTGAAATCCCATGCCCCAAGGCTGCCTCTCCCCTCTTCCTCCATGCCAAACCCACCTTCTCCCTCTCCTCTCCACGTCCAAAAGTATTTTGGTCCTTGGTTGGTGCAATCCAGATGAGAGAAAGGCGACTGAAAGCTAGAAGGCTGCACTGCTGCAAAGGATAACTGCTGATCTTCAAAAGGAGTTTTGAAGATCCTCCAGATTAGATCCAAATCTGATTTTTGGAGATGTGATAGAGAAGAAGAGGATCTCCAGATCCAACCCGAGTAGATATCGGTAGAGGTCAGGCACTTGCGTGGCTAGATCCAGAACATTCTGCTGCTCATAGGATCATCATCAGGTAATAGAATTACCCACTTCAAGATAAATTAAATTTGATTTAATTTATCTAATTTTATTTTAATTATTAAAATAATAAGAATCAGATCTAAAATATCTCAGATTTGATCTAGATTAAAAAAAAAAAATTAAAATATATCTCTTGATCTGATCAGATCTGAACGAACCTGGTTCGAAAAAATAGGATTTTCCTTCATCTATCTCATAGAATTCTAAGCAAAACCAATTCCTCCTTTGACTTGGTCTTCCACCTAACTTTCATATATGACTTGGAGGGAGAGAGGGGGCATGAAAATCAAAAAGAAAAAGATTTTCCATAAAAATACCTAAAAAATAGGTATGGGGGTGTTGGGACCAAGGTGGTGCAAGGAGATAGGGAGTCCTAGTCACACTAGGACTCCTATTTTGACTTGATCAAATAAGATCTTTTAACTAAATAAAATTAAGATTAAACAAATCTAATTAAATAAGATCCTAATTCATTTAAGAACTTAATTAAATTATATTTTATTTTGATTTATTTTCTAATAAAATTAAAAAATTGGATTAATCCGAGTCCTAATTAGACTAGGACTAGTTCTTCCTTACACTTGGCTTATCCAATAAATCAATTAAACTTGATCCAATCAAGACCAAACCAAATCTAATCATATTTAATTAGACTTAATCTCAGCCTATTGACTTAATCAAATTAAGTCAATTAGCAATTCAATTACTAATCAATCCTCCTACAATACTTGCACTAGGTTAAACACCAATCGTATTGATTGTTTAACCCTAGAATGATTCTTAATCATTGATCAACCATCCGATCAGATCGTAATCTCTAATGTGTGTGACCTCATAGGTCTGAACCTAAGCTGGTAGCATAAAAATAAATTTCTATACTAATCAAAATGACCATCTAGAAATGATATCCGATGGTTGGATAGGTCGAAGGTATAGAACACCATCCTTAGAACCCATGCGGATATAGTTTTCATATAATTCATCCCCTTAACCATAATGCTCATACAACACATCAGATTTTAACTATCAACTTTGATCAGGTTGTCCATATTATATTTCAAAATATCAAATCCATCTGATGGATTATCCTGACCAAGATTTTGCTATATTGAAATATAGTGATACATTCTTCTCCAACTCTTGGAGTGGTCAATTCCATCTTGCTCACACTCTAACTTCACAAGTACTTGACTGTGCCCAGAAGCCATCCATTGCTGAATTAGAAATTTAGTTAGTTCGATACTAAAGTACAGTAAGTTGCTTGCAAGTCACTGAGGTGATCTCAGGTCTAAAGGATACTTATAGCTATATCCCATCATAGGCATTCTTGACAGCAGAATGCTCTGGAGTTGGTCACGTTCAATGATGATGTACCCATACATCTCATTTGTATGCCATACCTATATCTCTATATACCTTAGTTAAGAGGACAATCAATCTATATGGCATATAGCGATCTATGCTCGATAGACGCTGTCATCCTAATTAACAACCTATCATTTGGTCGTGAATAAATTTAAGAACTAATCGATAAATCCTCTCTTTATCAAAACTAAACAGTCCTAAGGACTTCATCACAATAATGGAGTTCATTAGAAGATGTAAACTTATGATAAAAAAAGATGTTAAAATATTTTTATTAATTAATAAATCAATTACAATATCTCAAGCATCAATAGGTTGACGATTGACTTTGAAACACAATTCTCAAGAGTAAGTGGTAAAGGACCTAGCAAAGTTAGGCTGCCTAGTAGGATTCAATTAGGCATATGGATGGCTCTATCGGCACACATGTTATGCCTGATAAACTGGTAAGAAATTTATACCAGAATTCTTTACTAGAACTATAAAAACTCTTATATATATGCTTTAATTAATTTAATTTTATTATTTACTTATTGTACACACGGTAGCTAGGTCATCCACCAGGCCAGCTATGATTGTGGAAGGTCACATACTAGTCTAGGAAGGATTAGTGATTACTTAGATTCTAGATCATGAAAGATTGCAGCAAGAATTTCAAATTATATTTATTAAGTTGTTACAAGATCTGATATATATATTAAAACTAATATATTTCTGAACTATGTAGGTAGATTACGTATAGTAGGTCATTGTGTGGTATAGCGATGAATCATCCACTCAGCCACTCATTGACCTTGAGGGATGGCTCAAGGTTACTAAAGGGGTGAGTAGGAGCCGGATCATAGGATTCAGCCACAACTTTGATCCACTAGTGGCTTAATACTCTTCAGCATCCTCACAGGTCTCGATGTCCCAAACTTGAAGCGATGCGCATGTGAAGGAGGTCATGCAGACGCTTCTAAACCGGTGACCTTAGAGCTTCTAGAATACCATCTGTGATATGGCTGTGGAGATTCTCTGAGATCGCAGCTGCATGACTAGTTGGGCTCATTGTCCTGACCATCACATCAAGTAATTCTATTAGTAAACTTTTTTACTTGTTTTAAGTTTTAATATTTAGAAACTTCATATATTTAGGCTTGAGTTGGAAAAGGGGATGTAACGGCTAAAAATTTAGTCTAACCATCCAATTAATGGGTTGGAGATGTCTATAGCTCCATATCATCAAATGAAATATATAAGATAATCTATTTAAGAATTAGAGAAATATATCAAAAGATACCTCTCTATCGAAAGATATGCCTTCATATCAAAACTTATTAATAATATTTTATTTTTTTCATTTCAGGATGTTGGGACATCTGACTCTCATCCACCAGCTACTGGAGAGGAGTAAGAGGACGAGGAGGAGGATGATGAGGAGAATCTGACTTGATTTTTTTTTATTTTGATGTATTGTATTTTTTTTGATACTGATTGTAAAATTATATAATTAATATTTTTAATATAATATAATTAATTTTTTTATTTATGATTATCATATTATTTTTAAATTTTAATTATAATAGATGTTAGGAACCATAATTGATTATGATTAATTAAAATAAATTATAAAAAATATTATTATAATTTTTTAAAAAAAATAAAATTAACTATTACTGATGGTATTAGCGATAAAAAAAGCCATTGCTATTTTTTTATTTTTTTAAAATTTGATTTAAAAATAAAAAAATAAATTGCCAAATTTTAGCCATCATAAATGCTGTCACTAATAGTCGTTATTAGCGATGGCTAGAAATGCCATCCCTAATAATGGCAATTAGCATCTAAGATTGTTCTGACCATCAATTAGCGATAGTTTTCCATCGCTAATACTATTAGTGACAGTAAAATCACTATTAGCAATGGCAATTAGCCATTACTGATAGTCAAATTTCTTGTACTGTATTACAGCTTCCATCCCAAAAGAGAGTTTAAAAAGCGTCTCTTTGGTTGGTCTCCGAAGAGTAGTCTTGTATGCCCAGAGAACACTACAAAGTTCATCCATCCAATGACCTTTTACTTCAGCGAGTCTTATTTTTAGGAATAGTCCAATTGATGATCTCAGCTCATCGTTTGATTGTAGATGTCCTACCGATATGATCAATATATAATTTGGAACAAAATTTCTTGAACTTCAGGTTATTAAATCATCTTCTATTATTAGTAATAATGATCCAAGGTAAACCAAAGTGGCAAATGCCTGATTGACTTCTAGACAAAGCTTGCATCATTTTCTTAGTAATTTGTGTAAAAGATTCTATTTCTACCCATTTGGTGAAGTAATTAATAGCTATAATTAAGAATTTTCTTTATTCTATTGCTAAAGGCCATGAATATCCATTCTCCGTATAGCAAAAAGCCAAGATGCTATAATAAAAATAAGTTCAACTGCAAGCTAATGTTGGATATTAACATACATTTGACACCAATCACATCTATTAAAAAAGTCGGCTGCATCCTTTTGGATAGTTGGCGAGTAATAATTCTACCAAATAACCTTGTATGCTAACAACCTGCTCTAAGTGATTATTACAAATTCTCTCATAGACTTCTCAAAGAGTATAGGTTATTACAAATAATATCAAAATGGACTTAACCCATGACCTATGCGAGCTAGGAGACATTGCAGCATGGGCATGTTTATAATGACTACAAGTTGATCATGATATTTATGATTAGATTTAAATGTATTTGAACTTTTAATTTGATAAGGATGCAACTTAAACGGAGGGAGTATGTGAGGCCCATGTGGGCATTTGTTTAGCTCCTGTTATTCATTAGGTAGATCTTTGGTACTTATATAGAACTAAAAATCTAATTAATACTTTCAGTTAGTCTTTTTAGATGAGATTCTAACTTATTACACACTGCCTCCCTATGATCCCTAAATTTTTCTATCTTTTGCTATGTAAATAGGAGAATTTGGTACATTAAGTTGATTGAGGTTTGATGGTTGGTATGCATGTACTATTTTTACTTTCATATATATTGAACAGACGATTGGATTTTGGATAATTGTTAATTATTATCAACATAGTAATTAGTCTAAGATTTTAATAGAGACTTTATCTAAATTTATTGGGATAGATCCTCGTCGCTTATCCGACAATTTTTACTTCTTTGCCTTCAGACTGACTATATTCACGATGGTTGCCCTTCTCTCATCATATTTTCATACCGAATGAGCCATCAAGGTCCAACCCAATCTAGATATATGAGTTCTTATTGGTATTCAACCGACTTGGTCCAATTTCCTGATGATACTCAGCATCTAGCAAACTACTTCTTATAATATTCGGCTTTCGGCCGAATATCTTCATGAAATCTTGCCGACTATCAGAATCATTGAAGGTTACTCGACAGGGATATAATTACTCATAAATGTAATGCGCAATACTCGCCCACATGCTGCCTATTATTCAGTCTTTAATGACTGTTAATGAAATAACTGTCTACTAAAAATCATAACTCTCACGTCCCAAATATTTAAGGATAAGAATTATACCGTAACGACTCTTTTTGTTACCCTATAAATACCTACAAGCTTTGGGGGATCTGAGAAGCTTTTCAGATTATAAGCCATCACTCTTGTTTTTGGCTTCTCAAGCTGGACAACTTCCCCAGTGGACAACTTTCGGCTAAAGAACTTTTCTTTGCAGGTTCCCTTTTCTCTGTTGCACAAGCTTGGTTTCCAACCAACTACTCCATCAGAGGAAGGTAGGAACAGAACTAATTTTTCTATTTTGAGGAATTAGAAAACAAATTAATTAGGAACCAACATCAGGTTGAGAGCCTACGCTATTCTAAGACCGGCAAGCATTTTCTGTAGAGAGAGGACAACGTCTGTTGCTTAAAGTATAGTGACTTGTAGCTGATTGCTCTTTTTTTTCTGCATCTCTGAACTGAATAGATTAGCTTCAGTGTATCAATTACCGGGAAAATTGAATATAGAGACTAATTAAGTAATTAAAAAAATTGTTTGAGCTTTCTTGACAACAATACATGGGTCCAGATCAACCAGCACAGTAGTGGTGCAAAGAGGGCTTTCCTTTCATCCATAACCTATATTTAAAGCATGTTCATCAAGACCGGAATATCTTGATCAGCTATAGGTGGAACAGCGGAAGCTTACCATATAAATTTCTCTCCTTAAGGTGGCTAAGTTGGCCCCATCATCTTCTATCATCCATGGTGGAGTTTGGATTGGATCAGCGGATCAGCGCAAAGCAAAACACTTCCAAGCACATACCGACTTCCTCCAGGATAAAACCATTAGGTCTTCCTTTGTCGGTGGATTAGGATGACCAAATATATCCAAAATCACATAAACTTTTTTTTTCCCCCCAAGATGACAATATTAGCACAACATGGAGGCATGGATTGAGTTGGATTAGAAAGTTCATTATGCCGTCCTATTAATGTTATTAGCATTAAAAAATGAATCATTTTCAACTCTATTTGCCATAACAAACATCTTTTTGCAGTCGGATTCCGATTGACGCCATGGAATTGCCCATCATCCTAGAATATCCACGACAAGGTCAGCAAGATAGGCCCTTCTTACCTGCCAATTTGTCAAGGAATGTAGAAGGCACAAATGGATTGATGTTGAGAGCCAATCAAAAAAATTTCCCATATCATGGAACAGATTGAAGTCTTACATTAGATGGGGAAGGCCAAAGTTCAAAGATATCAAGGCACAGTTTAGCATGTTCCTTCACTGCCCTAAGCTCGGTCAACTCTGAATTTCTGGTCATGATGTACGAGCATGTTTAAATAAATGTAAAGATAATTAAAATGCAATAGCGACAGAGATATTTATTGAGAAGTTCTTAAAAAGGAAAAAAATCATTATAATCATTTGAATTAAAACAAAGCTTTTAGGTTGACATCTCACTGGATGAGTTTAAGTGGATTCAAAATTCCATCTAGTTTAGAGAATTTGTTTGAGTTCTGGTTGTGCATCTCAATTGAAGTTAAAATTGGATATTATCTTGTTCGAGGCATGCTGAGATATATGGTTAAGAGGAAATCAGGGAATAATTAGAAGGAAATCAACGATCCAAATCTTGCATAACATAAGGTTTCTTATCAAGGACTGATCTAGGGTAGCTTCGGACAGAAACACTAAAGAGTTGTCTAATATTTTTGATTCACTAGATTCTGGTTTCTCTTTCTTCCGAAGAGAGGGCGATGGTTTCTTTCCATTTTCAGCCCTCAATTATTTTCCCCACCTCTAATGTCTTCCCTTTCTTTTCACTATATTAATTGGAAAGTAGGCTAGCCAGACTAGTTAGCAAAGCAAATCTGTAAGGCTGAAAACAAATTGAATATGAACAGGATATCAATATAACCATATCCATATCTATTTATATTTAGAGCATAAATATTAGTTGAGTTCAAAAAATTATATTCATATTTATTTTAAATGAAATTTTTAATATTAAAAATATAAATAAATATATTACATTTTGTAACCATAAAATTAATATATTATTGAATGAAGATAAATTTAAGTCAGTTAATATAGTCATTTATTTCTATCAAAAGTTTATAAGTATTATGTGGTCCTAAGGAATCACATAATTTTTATATTTTTAATTTATGGGTCATGCCACCATTATTTATCTTTTTATCGCCACTTATCCCACAAATCACTTTTACAAATGCTAACAGCTTTTTGTCAGTCATAAAAGCCATCACAGAATTTCACGAAAGAAAGCTTTTTTCAAGCATTTGTTTAGAGAGTATCGATTTTCAAATCTTAATCAGTCACTATCGAATTATAAGGCCAACCCAACGGACGCGATGCGAGCTCACGAAATGAACCGGGAAGGTAGAGAAAGCGCGCGTAACTAGTCGAACCCAATGCCAGAGACCAGTTTAGCCCCACATCGAGAATGGTGGAATCAAGAAGGGGCAACCGCTTTTATAAGATGAGATAGGTGTAGAATGTTAAAGATTATTTCACCTTAGATTCATTATGAATCTAAGGTGAAATTATTTATATATATATATATATATATATATATATATATATATATAATAATAAAATTATAAAAAAATTTGATTGATATTTTTAAGCAATCTTAAAGTATTTCACTATTTGCTTGTATAAATTTTAAAATACTTCATTCTCTATTATTATCTATATAGATCTCAAAATATTTTATTTTTTATAATTTATCCTCTATAATTCATCTAATTGTATGAATTTTATCTACATAAATCTTAAAGCACTTCCACATTTATCATCTATATCAAAGTACTCTATTATCTATCATCCATCCATCTAAATAAATCTTAAAATAGTATATCATCTATCTACATAAATCTCAAAATATTCTATCCTCTATCATTCATCTATTTATATAGATCTCAAAATGCTCCATCCTCTATCATCTATCCATATATACATATCTCAAAGTACTCCATCTTCTATTATTAATCTACTTGCATAGATATCAAATTACCTCAATTTCTATTATTTATTAATTTGCATAGATCTCAAAGTTCTCTATTCTCTATCATTTATTTATTTATCCATATCTCAACACATTCTATCATTTATCATTAATTCATCTATATGAGTTCCAAAATGCTTCATCATTTATCATCCAACTGTCTATATAATATTTTTTTTTATTTTTTATCATTCATTTTACCGTGTGACCCTTGTTCCTCTCCTATAAAATTTTGTAAAAATTTAGTTAAATAATTCTTATGAGAAAATATTTTATATTATAATAAATTTAAAATTTTGATTGCTGAAAGATATTTTAAAATTTTTAAAATTTAAATATAAATGATTCAAATTAAGAGAAATATAAAGACATAAAAAACTTTATATGCCCTATATATACGGCCACGCAATCATCGAGATGTCCGAGCGAGCGCTCGTTCGTTGATGGCCAACCGCAATACACTGCAGCAATTAGTGGTCGCACGGAATAATTAAATAATAATAATAATTTATTAGAAAAGAGAAAAAAAGAAAAAGAAAAACGAAGCTGCGGCCACCATAACGCAAAAAGCAGCGGTAAAGGAAGGATCACCCATCAACGGGACTCCATAGGGAAAGCAAAATGCTGCACCAAAAAAGTAAATTTATTACAGAGGTACCCACTTCGGTTAGAACCCCACAGTAGCCGTCGGATTGGACACGTCTCATGCATCTAACCGTTCTTGGATCGAACTCTTCCAACGAGTATTGCAACCCAGCCGAGCTCCCCTCTCTCTCTTTCAGGCGGATCTCCAGAAGGGATAAAAATCGTTCCTTTTTTTAACTCTCTTTGCTCGCTCTCCGGTCTCGGAAACCCTGGGCTCGAGCCGTGACACTTCGGAGATCACATTCGAAGCGTCCGTCTCTGGATTGAGGTTTGGTTTGCTTCCCTTCTCTCGTTTTCTTGATCTTTAATCCCTTCTCTGCGCTTCGAAAGAGCCCAAAAGAGTGATTCCCCTCGCGCCCCGCCCCCCCTCCTTTTTTACTTAATCACCAAATGCCTCCGAATCTTGCTCAAGATCCAGTGCTTTTCTCCCCCTTTTCCCTGCTTTGTTTTGTATTTTGGAACCCTATTCGCATCAAAATTTCACTAAGAATCCTGTCATTTTGCGTTTTTTCGATCCATTCGCATCGAAAGGCATCCAAAAATCGAATCTTTTTTGGTTTTTTCTTGGCGTCTAGGAAATGTCGTACCCGCTGGAGCAGCAGCAGCAGCAATCGCCGCCTCCGCCAGTGTACGAGGTGGTGTCGAGGTCGAGCGGCGGGGGGTCGTACGGGCCCGTGATCGGCGTCATTGCCGTCATCGCCGTGCTCGGCGTCATTGCCGGGATCGTGGGCCGCCTCTGCTCCGGGCGGAGGATATTCGGGTACGGCTACGACTTTGAGGGGTGGATCGAGCGCAAGTGCGCCTCCTGCATCGACGGGAGAGTGGAGCTCCGCCCACCTCCGCCGCCCGTGGCTGCGCCAGCGGCGGGGCCGGGTGCGAATGGAAGCGGTGGCAGTGCGACGGCGGCGCCGCCGGTGGGAGCGCGTCCGGAGGGGAAGTAGGCGGAACGGGTGGCGCGGAACCCCCCACCGGCGGCGGCCGCCGAGACCTGAGCGTGTTCTCGAACTGTGTGTGGAATGGGGTCCTTCTTCCTTATTCCTTTTTTTTAAATTATTTATTTCCCCACCCTTTTTTTTTTTTTTTTTTTATGTTCGGTCTTTTGGGAGTCTCTTTTTGTTTTTTGTTTTCCATATGGGTTGTGGTTACATGGAAGCCATGGCGTCACAAATCAAAAAGCTGGGGTCTTCCATGGTGATGTTAGTGTTATAACTTGAGATGAGATGGAAAGGATTGGATCTTTGTTTTTCTCTCTCTCTGTATTGTGATGCGTGCGTCTGGTGTGCTCCATGGTAATTTTGCTGCAAGTTGAAAAGAAAAGAATTAAAACTAGAAAATATATTTACAAGATATTTTTAAGTTAATTATATATATTAAAAAATATATTTTTTGATGAATAAATTATTGTATATTTTTATGTATAAGTAAATATACTAATTAGTAATAAATCTTATGTTAGATTTATTGATTATTAATAAATATTTATTGGCTATTTCACTAATAATAATATACTTGTTATAAATATTATTAATTAATATATTATTAGTAATATGATATATGTTAATATCATATATATTAATATAATTAATATGATATTAATCTAATATAAGTAGAGATATTTTCATCGGAAAATAATGTTCTCATATCATTGTCATTTGGTAATTTAACATGAAAAAATAGATATTACCCTTGGGTTGTATTTATTTTATCTTTTTTTAGAAAAATAAACATGGACTCACTATTTATTTTATCATCATTTTCATTTATTTTTATACTAAATATGATAATATGGTATGAAATTTATTTTTCCATACGAAATGGGCTTTTTGTTTCAATAAATTAATTTATTATATCATAAGATAAATTATTTAAATATAATATATCTATGGTGCAAAGAAAAGGATATTATTAGTTTCATATTAGTTCAAACTTAGAAAAAACTCTAATTTATATAAAAAAAAATTATTCTTTCCATATGAGATATTTTTTATATTGAAATCTAGAAGAATAAAATCATATGATTTATGGATCAGAATGGATAATACATTACGTGCCTAATTTGAACCCTCGATCATAATATCGGTATGCTAAAAAAGAAGATCATATTTGGTGTGGGGCTATGTTATAGTGTAAAAAAGAAGATAATATTTAGTTTATATAAGAAAGGATCATCCTTTTCTCATAGAAGACATAATAATTTAACCAGTTCTAGGGTAATAGCTTCGTTGTTTCATTTTGAATGTAGCTAAAAGAATAACATAAAAGAAAAAAAAGTAGAAGAAAAAAAGGTAGAGAAGGATTTTTGACTAAAATCGCTGGTTGTTGTAGTGCTGAAAAACTAACCCAAAACAATTAGTATTTTATAGAAATTTAAAATTAAATAGATTATTTTATAATCAAATGCTTAAAAAATTTAATTTACGAGTCATATTTGTTATCTAGGATGCACCATCACTTCATAAAGAAATTATTTAATATATTACATAAAAACTTAAAAATTAGATGTATAAATTTGAATTTTATAAATGTGAAGCTCTATGGTATAATAATTACATGGGCTTTTCTATTCCATGATTTTTCTTTCAAGTTTCGTTTTTTTAGAAAAAATTATTCTAACCCCTCCTAAAAATGTCTCTTGCCCAATTTGTATGCTAAAGATGCCATGTATTTTTGCTTCAGGGCCCGTAGATGAGCCAGTTACCATGAACAATAAGCATGGAAGCTCACCATGGACAGTGAGCATGAAAGCTCACTGCCTATGGTAAGAAAAATATTTTCCTTGATTAGTTTAGCACTCCTACCTCTTTTAATAATTTATTAATAGTTTGAAAGATTAATATTATTTAACAGCCAGTTTTCAGCTTTAGGGCCAATATATCAATAAAAAAAATATTTTTTTATGGTGCGTATCATGTGACTGTATATGCTGTCAATTATAATCACTAATTCATATAATGATACACTGAGGTGAGTATTTGATAGATGGAGATGGAGCCTACAGAATCGAGTGAAGTATGTGTATATATATATATATATAATGTGTTGCATGCTTTACGGTGATATAATTTCATCCACCGTTTTTCATAATTGACGGGGAAAAAAAAGACACAAGGCTACTCGCTGTTAGTTACCAGACGAATGGGTCTAAAATAAAGGGGAACAATTAGAAGGATGGTCCATCTATCTTGTACCAATAGACAAATCCATTCCTTCCACTACAGCAAGAGATTTCTAATTTTTATATAGTAGTCTTTGGTTCAGAATATATTAAAAACATTCCCTAAACTTTGACATGGGGAAGGTTGTCATGTGGATGGGGATATTAAATGGTTAAACTGTTATATTGAGAACATGGCACCGATCTGGTGGGGCTCACGGTGGAAGAGCCCACATGATTCTTCCCAATCCGGTAACAACGAATCCCTTCTTCCCCAGCAGTAGTTTTTTATCCCACGAAAGCTACTTGATGGTTACTATAAGCTCCCTCCTCCTCTCGTTGTTAGGCTGGTCTGATTTGGCAACAACTTCTGAAATAATTATATAATATTTTTGTAGAGAGAAAAAAATATGATTGATTTTTTTTTTTTGCGTGATATTCATCATTAGATCATATTCTATATAGCTCTCAAACTTCTCTGAACATTTTTTCATCTAATTGCATAGATCTTGTAGCCATCATTGCTTGATCAGATGGTGCATTTTGCGAAAAATGATTTAGGTGAAAGATACAACCTGTTGGGGATAAATCCCGCTCCTGCCGAAGCCCGGCCCGACGCTCAGCCCAATGTAACCAGTAGCCGCTGAAGAGCTTTAGCGCCAGGCGCCAGGCCGAGCCCCTACCACGGCCGAACTGCCTAGAGGCCGAACTCCCCTGCGCCAAGGTCCGGGCCGAACTGCCTAGAGGACGAACTCCCACCGCCAGCCGAACTTCCTGACGGCCGAGCTCCTTGGACTCCAAGCGGCTGGACTTCTTCGGGAGACGGACTCCTCCCAGACGCCCGTTCGGCCATCCGAGCTCCTCCCGGGTTTTCCCTTCAGCCGAACTCTCCTACGAGCCCGAACTCCTTCGGGCCCCACGGCCGAACTCCTTCGGACCGACCCCAGGCGAGCCCATGCAGCCGAACTCCTTCGGACTTCCCACGGCCGAACTCCTTCGGACCGACCCCAGGCGAGCCCGTGCAGCCGAACTCCTTCGGACTTCCCACGGCCGAACTCCTTCGGACCGACCCCAGGCGAGCCCGTGCAGCCGGACTCCTTCGGACTTCCCACGGCCGAACTCCTTCGGACCGACCCCAGGCGAGCCCGTGCAGCCGAACTCCTTCGGACCGAACTCCTCAGCGAGCCCTGGCCGAACCAACTAGCAACCGAAGTCCTTCAACTGGCCAGCCGAGCTTCTTCGGGCCTCTCAGCGGCCGAACTCTACAGACGGCCGACCCTTCAGCCAGACGAACTCCCCCAGCTTCCCCCTCGGCCGAACTCTGTTACAAGTCCGAACTCCATTGGACGAACTATCGCCTGCAGCAAAACCGGACGACGCCTTCCTCTCCGTACCGGACTCCATGCGGCCCACGGCTCGCCGGTATGGCTCCCACGATCTACCGGACGACGCCTTCCTCTCCGTACCGGATTCCATGCGGCCCACGGCTCGCCGGTATGGCCCCCACGATCTACCAGACGATGCCTTCCTCTCCGTACCAAACTCCATGCTGCTCGACGACTCTCTGCCAGACGGCACAGCCGTCACCATCAACTAAGCTCCGCTATAAAAGGACCCCTCCCGACATACTAAGGCTAAGCTCTCTGAACTCTCGACTCTCTAAGCTCTCCTCCGCATCTCTAAGCTCCGGAACTCATTCCGAGCACTCCATTACTGTTGGCCGGAAGCTAACTTGACCGTCGGAGGGTCCTGCCGGAGCCACCACCCCACCGGTTTCGGACGGGACTTCGTTTTGCAGGTCCCCGGCGGCGACCCCAGCGGCCTCGATTGCGGCGACCTCCGGCGGCGACGGATTTCTGCACAACAGATTGGCGCTAGAGGAAGGGCATGAACTTCGAGTTCCCTTGTTCTTAAAGAAGTGCTCGGCGACCCTTCTCTTCCCTCTCCAGAGATCTTCCTTTCTCTTTCGAAGAGAAAACGCCACCCAGGAGAGCTTCCGCACGGCGTTCGGTGGCCTCTGCGACCCGATCCCGTCCAGGCCCGTCTGTTCCTGCTTCAGCCCGCGGCCTAGGTTCCACCTGCACCCGCGGTGGATGTGAAGCAGTTCGGCCTGCTTGACCGACAGATCCGTGGCCGTGGCCTCACGGAGGCGTTGCACGCTATACAGCAGCTCCGGTAGCGACTCCACCAGCAGGCCCGCCATGAGGGCGCGAGGAATCAGCCTTAGGGAGGAGCCAATCGCCCCTAAGAGAGAAACGGAGAGCAAAGTTCTCCCGCTGAAGCGGAATGAAGTTCGGCGCGAGGAAGGCGAACCCACCATGAGCCCGTCAGCGAGGAAGCTCCGACAAAGAAGTATGAAGTCCTCCCGCGGAAGCTTCCGCGGGAAAGTGGAACGAAGTTCGGCGCAAGTAAGGTCGAACTCACGCTCCAGTATGTCCCCCAAAGGAACCGCCTACAAATGTTCACTGGAGGCGGAACGAAGTTCGGGCGAGAAAGCCGAGCTCCCCTCGAGCTCGTCCGAACAAGAGCAGCAGAAAGTTCTCCACGGCGGGTCTCGTGGGAAAGAGGAATGAAGTTCGGCTCAAAGAAAAGCCGAGCTCCCCTCGAGCTCGTCCGAACAAGAGCAGCAGAAAGTTCTCCCACGGCGGGTCTCGTGGGAAAGAGGAATGAAGTTCGGCTCGAAGAAAAGCCGAGCTCCCCCAAGGCTCGTCGTCAAGGCGAAATGAAGTTCGGTGGAAAGCCGAACTCCTCAACTCAACCTCCAAAATAAAGTTCGCGCCCGCAAGGACGGAACGAAGCCCCCCTCCCGGAAGGTTCCGCAACTACGACCCGCTCCTCTAACTCGAATTCTCGGCAAAGTTAAGAGCCAACCGCCAAGACCTGAAGACTACGGCTCTCCAAACATGCGCGATCAAGGAGAAGATCGGCTATAGCACTGCCGGAACCGGAAAACAAAAAGGTTGGCCGTCCCGCGGCGTCATCAACGCCACCCCGGGGAGAGCTAGGAGCTAGCTACATCGGATTGTCATCCCAGCGACAAAGTCAAGAAAGCATGGTCCAATTATGAAGGCCGGCATGAGATAGAGGAGGTCGTCTGGACTGGACTTGCTGCTCGAGGGAGCTCCGAGGAACAACGCCCGTCGACCCCTCAAACCAGAGAGCGCTGTCCACGATTTCCCTGTCGTAAATTCTCCCCTCTGCATAATATTATTTCTGGATGCGAAAACTATGCGATGACAGAAGAGCAGCAGTCAATAATCGCCGCGTTTAGAACAGGAGGAAACCTCGTCCTAACGCGAGCAACAAGCTCGGCCGCAGGAGATAAGATCTCCCCCGAGCGCGCACCTCGGCCGCAGGAGATAAGATCTCCCCCGAGAGAGCTCGGCCGCAGGAGATAAGATCTCCCCGAGCGCGCCACTCAACCTCGCTAGAGATAAGATCTCTCCCGAGCGACCGGAACAGCCTCGGTTAGGAACAGAGGTGAACTCGTCCTAACACGAGCACCAACCTCGGCTAGAGATAAGATCTCTCCCGAGCGACCGTTGACAACCTCGGCTAGAGATAAGATCCTCCCGAGCGACCGTTGACAACCTCGGCTAGAGATAAGATCTCTCCCGAGCGACCGGAACAGCCTCGTAGGAACAGGAGGTGAACCTCGTCCTAACACGAGCACCAACCTCGGCTAGAGATAAGATCTCTCCCGAGCGACCGTTGACAACCTCGGCTAGAGATAAGATCTCTCCCGAGCGACCGTTGACAACCTCGGCTAGAGATAAGATCTCTCCCGAGTGACCGTGAACAACCTCGGTTAGGAACAGGAGGAGAACCTTCGTCCTAACGCGAGCATCAACCTCGCTAGAGATAAGATCTCTCCCGAGCGACCGTTGACAACCTCGGCTAGAGATAAATCTCTCCCGAGCGACCGAACAACCTCGGTTAGGAACAGGAGGTGAACCTCGTCCTACACGAGCACCAACCTCGGCTAGAGATAAGATCTCTCCCGAGGCGACCGTCGACAACCTCGGCTAGAGATAAGATCTCTCCCGAGCGATCGGAACAACCTCGTTAGAACAGGAGAGAACCTTGTCCTAACGCGAGCATCAACCTCGGCTAGAGATAAGATCTCTCCCGGGCGACGTGACAACCTCGGCTAGAGATAAGATCTCTCCCGAGCGACCGGAACAACCTCGGTTAGGAACAGGAGGTGAACCTCATCCAACACGAGCACCAACTCGGCTAGAGATAAGATCTCTCCCGAGCGACCGTTGACAACCTCGGCTAGAGATAAGATCTCTCCCGAGCGACCGTTGACAACCTCGGCTAGAGAAAGATCTCTCCGAGCGACCGGAACACCTCGGTTAGAACAGGAGGTGAACTCGTCCTAACACGAGCACCAACCTCGGCTAGATAAGATCTCTCCCAGCGACCGTTGACAACCTCGGACTAGAGATAAGATCTCTCCCGAGTGACCGTGAACAACCTCGGTTAGGAACAGGAGGAGAACCTCGTCCTACGCGAGCATCAACCGGCTAGAGATAAGATCTCTCCCGAGCGACCGTTGACAACCTCGGCTAGAGATAAGATCTCTCCGAGCGACCGGAACACCTCGGTTAGGAACAGGAGGTGAACCTCGTCCTAACACGGACACCAACCTCGCTAGAATAAGATCTCTCCCGAGCGACCGTTGACAACCTCGGCTAGAGATAAGATCTCTCCAGGCGAACCGAACACTCGGTTAGGAACAGGAGTGAACCTCGTCCTAACACGAGCACAACCTCGGCTAGAGATAAGATCTCTTCTGAGCGACCGTTGACAACCTCGGCTAAGATAAGATCTCTCCCGAGTGCCGTGAATAACCTCGGTTAGGAACAGGAGGAGAACCTCGTCCTAACGCGAGCATCAACCTCGGCTAGAGATAAGATCTCTCCCGAGCGACCGTTGACAACCTCGGCTAGAGATAAGATCTCTCCCGAGCGACCGGAACAGCCTCGGTTAGGAGCAGGAGGAAACTCGTCCTAACACAAGCACCAACCTCGGCCGCAGGAGAAGATCTCCCCCGAGGGAAGCTCGGCTACAGGAGATAAGATCTCCCCCGAGGGAAGCTCGGCTACCGAGATAAGATCTCCCCGACGCGCACTTCACTTCGGCTGCAAGGAGATAAGATCTCCCCCGAGGGAAGCTCGGCCGTAGGAGATAAATCTCCCCCGAGCGCGCACTTCAACCTCGGCTACAGAGATAAGATCTCCCCGAGCGCGCACTTCACTTCGGCTGCAGGAGATAAGATCTCCCCGAGGGAAGCTCGGCCGTAGGAGATAAGATCTCCCCGAGCGCGCACTTCAACCTCGGCTAGAGATAAGATCTCTCCCGAGCGACAAAACAGCCTCGGTTTAGAACAGGAGGAGAACCTCGTCCTAACACAAGCACCAACCTCGGCCGCAGGAGATAAGATCTCCCCGAGGGAAGCTCGGCTACAGGAGATAAGATCTCCCCCGAGCGCCCACTTCACTTCGCTGCAGGAGATAAGATCTCCCCGAGGGAAGCTCGGCCGTAGGAGATAAGATCTCCCCCGAGCGCCACTTCAACCTCGGCTATAGGAGATAAGATCTCCCCCGAGCGCGCACTTCACTTCGGCTGCAGGAGATAAGATCTCCCCCAGGGAAGCTCGGCCGTAGGAGATAAGATCTCCCCCGAGCGCGCACTTCAACCTCGGCTAGAGATAAGATCTCTCCCGAGCGACCGGAACAGCCTCGGTTAGGAACAGGAGGAGAACCTCGTCCTAACACAAGCACCAAACCTCGGCCGCAGGAGATAAGATCTCCCCGAGGGAAGCTCGGCTACAGGAGATAAGATCTCCCCCGAGCACGCACTTCACTTCGGTTGCAGGAGATAAAGATCTCCCCCGAGGGAAGCTCGGCTAGGAGATAAGATCTCCCCGAGCGCGCACTTCAACCTCGTCTACAGGAGATAAGATCTCCCCCGAGCGCGCACTTCACTTCGGCTGCAGGAGATAAGATCTCCCCCGAGGAAGCTCGGCCGTAGGAGATAAGATCTCCCCCGACGCGCACTTCAACCTCGGCTACAGGAGATAAGATCTCCCCCGAGCGCGCACTTCACTTCGGCTGCAGGAGATAAGATTCTCCCCGAGGAAGCTCGGCCGTAGGAGATAAGATCTCCCCCGACGCGCACTTCAACCTCGGCTACAGGAGATAAGATCTCCCCCGAGCGCGCACTTCACTTCGGCTGCAGGAGAAAGATCTCCCCGAGGGAGCTCGGCCGTAGAGATAAGATCTCCCCCGAGCGCGCACTTCAACCTCGGCTAGAGATAAGATCTCTCCCGAGCGACCGGAACAGCCTCGGTTAGGAACAGGAGGAGAACCTCGTCCTAACACAAGCACAACCTCGGCCGCAGGAGATAAGATCTCCCCCGAGGAAGCTCGGCTACAGGAGAAAGATCTCCCCCGACGGCCACTTCACTTCGGCTGCAGGAGATAAGATCTCCCCCGAGGAAGCTCGGCCGTAGGAGATAAGATCTCCCCCGAGCGCGCACTCAACCTCGGCTACAGGAGATAAGATCTCCCCGAGCGCGCACTTCACTTCGACTGCAGGAGATAAGATCTCCCCGAGGGAAGCTCGCCCTAGGAGATAAGAATCTCCCCGAGCGCGCACTTCAACCTCGGCTACGGAGATAAGATCTCCCCCGAGCGCGCACTTCACTTCGGCTGTAGGAGATAAGATCTCCCCGAGGGAAGCTCGGCCGTAGGAGATAAGATCTCCCCCGAGCGCGCACTTCAACCTCGGCTAGAGATAAGATCTCTCCGAGCGACCGGAACA
>QRFJ01004879.1:0-48745 GCA_006176705.1 Cocos nucifera
TGTGCTACATTATGCTGGCTATGATGAGCGATGAGTTCAGTTGTAGGTTTGAGATAGCTCAGCCAAATAAAATACTCCAAGTATTGGAGGATTCTTTTGGCACACCCGATGACGTTGAGAGGCACAAGACTAGTTGTGCCATCTTTAACACCAGAATATGGGCTGGAGCCTCTATCACTGATCATGTATTGTACATGATCGAGTTGATAGAGTGCTTGAGCAAACACGACTTTCTCTTGCATGAACAACTTGGGAAAGATGCAATACTGAACTCGCTGCCAAAGTCCTATCTCCCATTCCTTACTCATTACAGAATGATAATGCCTGAAGTAAACTACCATGGCTTATTGGGGTTACTTCAAAACTTTGAGAAAGATCACTAGCTCCATAAAGAGTCGGTGAACTTAGTGGGAGATTCGTCTTTTGGTTCTCGACCCTTTAGGAAAGGAAAGAAGAACAAAAAGAAGAAAATAAAGAAGGTGCAAGTTCAGGTTGGGACATCAGTGTAGGGCCAAACCAAAAAGATCAAGTCTGATAAGAGTCAAGTTGAATGCTTCTTTTGCAAGAAGTGGAGGCACTAGAAGAGGAACTATCCTCAGTACATTGCCTCCCTGGATCCGAACAGGCAGAGAAAGAAGCAAGCTATTGCTGGGCAAGGTATTTATATGACAACTCTTTGCAATTTTTTTATTTATGATATTACTAACTGGATATTGGATATCGGTTGCCCTTATCATATTTATAATTCATTGCAGGGGTTGTAGGTTAGTAGAAGATTCGAGCAAGGCGAGAGATTTCTAAATGTTGGAGATGGAAGACTAGTTTTAGTTCTAGCTTTAAAAATTTTGAAACTTATATTTGAATCTCATATCGTTGTTCTTAGTGATTATCATTTTTGTCCTAGTTTCTTTTTAAATATCATTTCTATAGGCCTTTTGTCCATGAATAATTATGAAATTTTAATAAAGAAACGAGTTTGTAATGTCATTATGAATGGTGTTACTGCTTTCTATGGACAATTGAATAATGGTGTATATATGTTATCACAACCTGTTAATGTAGTCTATTCTATTAGCAAGCATCCTAGATTAGATAGTGTATTAGATATCTACTTATAGCACTATAGGTTAGGTCATATAAATAAGAATAGGATAAATAGGTTGACTCAAGAGGAAATCCTCGAAGTCAATGATTGTGAATCACTTTTAATCTATGAGTCTTATCTTCTTGGTAAAATGACCAAGTCACCTTTTACTGAAAAAGGTGAGAGAGCCAATGAGCTCTTAGGTCTAGTACATACCAATGTATGTGGACCAATGAGCACAAGTGCCAGAGGTTGATATGTCTACTTCATCACTTTCATAGATGATCTATCCAGATATGGATATGTTTATCTAATGAAATATAAGTTGGATTCTTTTGAAATATTCAAACAATTCTAAAGTGAAGTAGAAAAATAAACTAAAAAGTGTATTAAAACTTTTTGATCTGATCGAGGAGGAGAATACCTTTCTGATGAGTTTCTCACATATCTAGAAGAGAATGGAATTCTCTTCTAATAGACTCCTCATAGAATACCATAGCATAATGGTGTGTCTAAAAGGAGGAATCAAACTTTGTTAGACATGGTCCGATCCATGATGGGATTTGCCAGCTTATCGATATCCTTTTGGAGATATGCACTCGAATCAGCTTGTTATCTATTAAATAGGATTTCAAGTAAGTCCGTAGTTAAAACCCCATATGAGATATGGATAGGGTGTAAATCAATACTTTCACACCTTAGAATTTGGAGATGCTTGACTTATATCAAACGGTTAGTTACAGACAAACTTGGACCTAGGTCCGACAAGTGTACATTCATAGGATACCCAAAAGAGACCAAAGGATACTATTTCTATGATGCTAATGAACAAAAGGTGTTCATCAATCTTAGGACAATCTTTTTGAAAAAAAAGTTCCTTGGTGAAGGAAATATTGCCTCTAAGGTTGAACTTGATGAAGTTCCATAGGTAGAAAGTCTGACATAGAATATTGAACCTAAGTCGGATTTGATCAGATCAGATTCAAAGCCTAGTGAATCCACACCATTAAGGTAATTCGATAGAGTATTGCTCCATCTAGATAGATACTATGGATTCTTGATCCAGGATGGTGATCCCATCGAACTCAATGAGAATGATGAGGACCCGATCACTTATATGGATGCGATGCAGAGATCCGACTCTGAAAAATGGCTAGAAGCTATGAGATCCGAAATGGATTCCATGAAGGTCAATGATGTATGGACATTAGTTGATCGACCTGAAGGGGTTAAATCTATTGGGTGTAAATGAGTCTTCAAAAGAAAGATGGGCATAGACAAAAAGGTGGAGACCTATAGAGTCCATCTGATTGCCAAGGGGTATCATCAACGTTATGGTATTGACTATAACGAGATATTCTCTCCTATGGCAATGCTCAAGTCCATTCGGATCATGCTTGCCATTGCTGCCCATCTGGACTATGAGATCTGGTAGATGGATGTCAAGACAACTATCCTAAATGGAGAGCTGACCGAAGAGGTATATATGATATAACTTGAAGGGTTCACATCCATAGATAAGTCTAAGGTGTGCAAGCTTTAGAGATCCATTTATGGATTGAAGCAGGCATCTCAGAGTTGGAACATGCATTTTGATAAAATGATCAAAACATATGACTTCATTAAGAATGGAGAAGAACCCTGCATTTACAAATGGGCAAATAGTGGTATTTCTTATTTTGTATGTGGATGACATTCTCTTAATCGAGAATGATATCTTCGTACTACAAGGAATAAAAGTCTGATTGTCATCACAGTTCTCCATGAAGGACTTGGGTGAAGCATCCTATATCCTAGGGATGAAGATCTATAGGGATAGATCTAAAAGGATGCTTAGTATATCTCAGTCCATGTACATAGAAACTGTACCGAAGAGGTTCAGCATGGAGAATTTTAAAAAGAGCTATCTCTTGATAGGCTAAGAAATTTCTTTCTAAGAAGGATTGTCCAACAACTCCTGAAGAGAGAGAGCGTATGAGTAGAATCCCATATGCTTCAACAGTGGGATCTATTATGTATGCAATAATATGTACGAGATCAGACATGGCATACTCACTAGAAGTGGTGAGTAGATACCAGTCTGATCCTAGAGAAAATCATTGAAAGGTGGTTAAAACCATCCTCTATCATATAGGTTGTTATATGCCATATAGGTTGGTTGTCCTCTTAACCAAGGAGTGTGAAGACACTATATGGCATACAGGTGAGATGTATGGGTACATCGTCATTGAACGTGACTAACTCCAGAGCATTCTACTGTCGAGAATATCTTTGATGGGATATAGGTATAAGTATCTCTTAGACCTGAGATCACCTTAATGACTTGCAAGCAACTCACTGTGCTTTGGTATCAGACTAACTGAATTTCTAATTTAGTAATGAAAGGCTTCTGGGTACAGTTAAGTACTTGCAAAGTCAGAGTGTGATCAAGATGGAATTGACCACTCCAAGAGTTGGAGAAGAATGTATCACTGTATTTCAATATAGCAAAACCTTGGCCAGGGTAATCCATCAGATGGATTTGATATTTTAAAATATAATGTGGACAACCTAATCAAAGTTGATAGTTTAACTCTGAGGTGTCCTACGAGCATTGTGGTCAAGGGGATGAATTATATAGAAACTATATCCACATGGGTTCTAAGGATGGTGTTCTACACCTTCGTCCTATCCGACCGTCGGGTATCATTACTGGATGGTCACTTTGATTGATATAAAAATTTATTCCTCTGCTACTGACTTAGGTTCAAACCTATGAGGTTACACAAATTAGAGCTTTCGATCTGATTGAATGGTTAATCAATGATTAAGAATCATTTCAGGGTTAAACAATCAATACGATTGGTGTTTAAACTAGTGCAAGTATTACAGGAGGATTGATTAGCAATTAGATTGTTAATTGATTTAATTTGATTAAGCTAATAGATTGAGATTAAGTTTAATTAAGTATAATTTAATTAGATTTGATTTGGGCTTGATTGGATCAAGTTCAATTGATTTATTGGATAAGTTAAGTGCAAGGAAGAACTAGTCCTAGTCTAACTAGGACTCAGATTAACCCAATTTTCTAATTTGATTAAAAATAAATTAGAATTAAATCTAATTTAATTTAATTTAATTAAGTTCTTAAATGGGTTAGGGCCTTATTTAATTGGGTTGGTTTAATCTTGATTTTATTTGGTTAAAAGATCTTGTTTGACCAAGTCAAAATAGGAGTCCTAGTGTGACTAGGACTCCCTATCACTTCGCCACATAATCCTCACACCTCATGCCCTTTTTGTTTTGTTTCTTACATAAAAATTCTCCACTCCCATGGCTTCTCATGCCCTCTTTCTCTCCTCCTTTTCTCATAAGGCAATTTAGATGGAAGACCAAGTCAAAGGAGGAATTAGGTTTTGCTTAGGATTCTATGAGATAGAATCCTTGTTGACCAAAACACCTTCCCTTAAGTGCCGCCCCCTCTTTTAATTAATTATTCTCTTATTCTATAAAAATAATCTCCTTTTTTGTGCATCCTCTCTTGCTGGTCCATGCCAATAGTTGTGGAGGAGGCGCCCAAGAGTTGGGCGCCCCAACAACTTATCATGTTTGGATATTCCTTAGTCTAGAATTTTGATCCTAACTTGGACTCTTCTTTTTCTCTATTTATTGGTCGAATTTTCTTCTGAACTTTTTTATGAAATATAGAGCTTTGGGAGAGGTTTGGGGTGTGCAAAAATTAGAGGTAGAGGGTCCTTGGGCATGGGGGTTCCATAGGCACAAAACTAGGTGTCTAGGTGAGAGAAAAGAGAAGAAGAAGAGGGTCTTCTTTTAGGGCTGTTTTATTTTCAATCTCTTCTTCTTTTTTTGAGTTTTTTTTTAAGAGAGTCTCAGATCAGTAAACTCTCATCTTTCTTCTCATATTTTGGAGAGTCCAAATTTTGAAGAAGGAAGCATCGGATCAACTGTCGAAGAAGGATCAGCACAATACTAGCATGCTGTGCTGATTTCCTGCATCAAACTTCAGATCAGAGATCGTAGGCTCATGTGGATGACTCCTAGAGACCGGAAGCATGTGCGGCTTATGACTTCATCCTCAAGCATGGATCAAAAAGTTAGAACATCTAACTTGCTCAAGTAATAGATATGATCTATAAACTTCATACCTGCATTTGATGTAGTGTAGATCTAGGTTCATTTGATCAACGTTTTCTTTCTTGTTTGATTTTAATTTTTGATTTAATATCATACCTTGATCATATAATAGATTTAATATCTAGGTATTTATATATTTTTTTAAATAAATATTTGATTTATTTAAGTCTTCCACTACAAGATCTTGAAAAAGTTTTCAAGATCTACCTGGAAAACCATAGATCTGGTTCCTTCAGATGGAAGATTTCTGGATACAGTCAAGTACTTGTAGAGTCGATGTGTGAGTCAAGATGAGATTGATCACTCCTGATTAACTTCAGAAAGAGAATGTCTCATTGTGTTTTAATTTAGCAAAATCTAGATCTGGGTAATCCTCGTGAGGTGTCACGAGATTTGCAAAATTTTGAGATAGAATAAAGATGACTTGTATGAGTATTTGACAGCATACTCAAAGTCATCTTGAGCATTATTGATCATAGGAATGAATTATACGGTAACCATAGGCCGGTGTTCTAAGAATGTTGCTTTGCATACATTCGACCTATCCGGACATTGAGAATCATTGCTAGATGGTAATTTTGATTGGTATAAGAATTAGTTTCTATACTACCAACTTAGGTTCAAACCTATGGGGTTACATACATTAGAGTTTATAATTTGATCGGATGGTTAATCGATGATTGAGAATTATTTCGAGGTCATATATTCAATGCGATTGATGTTTGACCTAATACAAGTGTTGCAAGAGGATCGATTAATAATTAGATTGATAATTAGCTCAATTTGATTGAGCATTCAGGCTGAGATCAAGTTTAATTAAATTAGATTTAATTAGAATTAGTTTAGATTTAATTTAGATCAAGTCTAATTGAATTAGATTCAATTCCTTGTTTGACTGGGATTTGGGTGTACCTGATTGACTTAGGATTTAAATCAGATTTAAATATTAATTTAATCTAATTTAATTAGACTCTTAGTTAAACTAGAATCATCCTTAATTAGATTATATTTAATCTAGTTTAAATAAGATTTAAAATAATTTTTACCTAGTCAAACATGAGGAGTCCTAGTTTGACTGGGACTCTCTCTCTTTCACTTGCGCCTAAGAAAGCCCACACCATATTTTAATTCTAATTTTTTTTTTATGATTTTCATGCCTAAGAAATGATTTTCCACACCCCATTATCTCAGGAATTGGATTTAAATTTGATTTGGTCAAAATTAGAAGGAAGTTGGAAATTGTTTCCTACTTGGAAGAGTCTTCTTTGACCCAAACTCCACCCTCCCTTGGGCGCCAACTCTACCCATGCCCCTCCATCTTATTCAGCCTCTTTTCCCTTGGTTTTGTGTATGAGAATCAGTGGTTACACAAAAAAATAAGTGGAAGGGGCATCCAAGAGTTGGACGCCCCATAGAAGTCCTTCTTTGACTAGGTTTTGACCTAGTCTTGCAATAAAAGATGGATGCCTCTTATGAGATAGTTTAAGGATCTAAAATATCCTAAAAAAATTATAAAAAATTAGAGGAGAAGAAGGAGAAGGTGTGTAGAATTTTTGGTGCCAAGATTCTTGGAGAAGAGCCCTCAATTAAGACATCAAAGGTTGATGTCTTGAAGAGACAAGATAAGAGAAGATTGTCTTCTCTTATATTTTTCTTTTATGTTTCTCTCTTCCTATTTTATTTATAATTTTTATATGATAAAAATCTAAGAGAGAGAGAGAGGAAGGGCTTGAGGAAAGATGGTGCCATGATCCTTAGAGAAAAGATCTTTATCTGGACATCAATCTTTGATGTCATGTAGGCACAAAGATAAGAGAAGATTATCTTCTCTATGTTTTTTTTTGAGTATCTTCTTCTTCATTATTTTATATAATTTTTATATGATAAAGATCTAAGAGAGAGAGAGGAAGAGGGTGTGGAATCTATGCTGCAAGGTGTTGGGATATGGTGATCCTTTTTAGACATGATCTGATCATGTTCTGATGCAAGAAGAAGAAGAGAAGAAGGTCTTCTCTTAGGATTTCCTTAAGAGCCCTTCTCAATTTTATTTATAAGAATTTTATAAAAAAAATCTGAGGGTGTGATATCTAGAAAATTAGAAAAAAATCTAGAGGAGAAGGTCTCCGCTGATCCTAGCATAGAGGTGTTTTCAGGACATCAACTATTGATGTCCTCAAGGAGAAGATTTGTCTTTTCCTAGGATTTTTTCCATATGTCTTTTTATTTCTATTTTATGGAAGATCCAAGGGTTGGATTCCTTCCTCATTCCTCCTCATGTTCTTCATCTCTTGGATTGTCCAAGAGATTCGAAGAACATGTATTTGATTAACTATCAAGAGAGATTTGTGAGAAGCTAGCACTTCGAGTGGATCTTCGTTCGACGAACCTTCGATCTATATTGCAGGTTCATGTGGATCACCTATAGAGGCCAGATGCATGTGCAGCTCCAAAGGCAACAACGAATTTAACCATGGAGTTCTCAACCTGCGCAAAGGTAAAAGATCTGATCTCTTGGTGACCTAGATGTGATTTAGGGTTAGATCTAGAATTGTTCTAGATCTAGGTATTGATATGATTATATTTACATTATAACATGTTATAGATCCTTGATGTAGGGTTTTGTAATTTAATTACATGCATATTATAGATTAAATAGTTAAATTTATGTCTTTCATTGCTTTACATTTTGAAAAAGTTTTGAAATCTATGCATGAAATCCTGCATATTTTCTATCAGTGGTATCGAACCATCTAGGTTCTATTATAACATATTTATGTATGCTTTAGATTAAATCTAAAAATTAAAGTTAATTAAAGATTGCACATACTGCCATAAGGTTGTCCTGTTGTAAGGTTAACCCCTTATAATGAAAAGATTATCCTAGTATGTGCTGATCTAAATCAAAATTATGAATTATTTAGATTAAATCTAAGAAAATTTATGATTTAATTTTTTGATTTAGATCTAAAATTTAATAGATATTAGATCTATTTTAGATTATTTAGATTAGATCTAAATAATATCAGGATTGCACATACTACCATAAGGTTGTCCTGCTGTAAGGTTTACCTCTTACAGTGGAAAGATTGTCCTAGTATGTGCTGATCCGAGAAACCTAAGTCATAAATATGTTAGATGAGATCTAAAGTGATTTATAATTTATTTTTAGATTTTAAATCTAATTTTAAATGATTTATGATCTGATCCACATGATGTGTTTTATGTTTAGATCTAGATCTTCTTATTGCATATGTTGATATATAATTTTTATTTTGAATCTAGAATGTATATGTATGACATATTTATTTTGTAGAAATTAAATTGTGAACTTACTTTCTGTAAAACCCTAGATTTGAAATCCTAGGACATAATCTAAACAATGAAACAAATTAGATCTAAAACTATATATTGAATATGATTCAATACAGTTTGAAAATGTTTCAAATAATAAAATCAGAAACTAGTTCTGAGATTCCATAAACCTAAACCCATAAGACTTGAACTTAATTAAGAATTAAGTATTTGTTTAGGATCTAGGTTTGTGATTTGAAGATCCTAAGATAATTTCATAAAATATGGGTTAAAAAAAAATGGGTTAGCTTTGATCAGGTCCTTAACTGGGTTAGACCTAGGGTTAGATTAAATATGGACATAGTTAAGAAATTGATCAAACTTAATTAATAGTTAATTTGGATTAGGTCATTTCTATAGATCACTTCAATAGTTGTAGTTGATCAAAGTTCATACATCTAACAAATGGATGCTGATCGTGGCTTAGTGGTCGAGCCCAAGTCTTTAGACAGACCAAATCAAAACTGACAAACCAATTGATATCTAAGGTAAGTCTGGCATCCCAAACTGATGATTTTTAATTGGCAGCCTGCTTACCTGATCATTTTTGATGGTGTTTAAGGCAAGCCTTGGTAGATTCTTCCACCAATCTTACTTACCTGGCCAATATGGTTAATCAAGTTTTTGATTCGGTTGCTCATTTATTCGTGCTAACTCATGTCACATAGAAAATTAGTGAGACTGATTTTATTCAGTGAGATTGATTTAGGTTTCCATGGACCGTAATTGATCCTAGTCCTCATCAGTGACTTGTGAAGTTAGTGGGAGGACTTGACTTGGTGAAGTCAGTAGGAGCAAATTAGTTCATATCCTTTCTATCCTTAAATCACTAATAATGAAATTATCATCCATCATATGATGACTTGGATGTGTCTCTCTAATGATGGTTGGGTTGGCCAACCAAAATTGGGCTTGATCATTCATTGGTTGAATGCGCCAAGTATGGTCATGTTAATGGTTGGACCTAACTGGACCCTTTTCTGAGAAGGCCAAAGCTAACTGATCAGGTCCTGGGGCAGAATTAAAATTACTAGAAATTATTTAGAGAAATAAGTTATTTTGAACCTACCCTTAGATGTACATGGGTGGGCCAACCAAAGTTAGGCTCGTGTGCAGTCTATGTGGATTCTAGTACCTACTAGGGAATTAAAGTAATTCCTCAAATTGAAGGTAGAGGCTACCAGTTCGAATAAAATAGTGGAAGAACCTTTAGACTAAAGTCCAAGTCTTTAGGCTTAAAATGATTCATATACAATAGATCATTGTTCTCTATCAAGGCTAAATCCTAATTCCTCCTATCACTATTTGACAGTGAAGACTTATGGATCCAACTTTGATAATCAATATCGAAAGTTGAATATTGGTTCAGCAGTATGAATGGATTCGTATTGGGGTTTCTGAGTCTAGTCAAAATAATTAGTTCAAGGTTAACCCAAATCAGGCATAGTACTTCTAATGTCTGAAACAGGATCATAGGAAGAAGATTTGTCTTACTTTCCTTGACCACAATAGGTTGAACAAGAGAAAGGAGCAAAAGTTGCTCATTAAAGATGTTATATGATAACACCTTAAAACTTCTCTATATGTAATTCTACTACTTGGGTATTAGATATCAGTGGTCATATGCAATTCGTTGCAAGGACTTAAGGTAAGTGGAATGTACACACCCTAGTTAGATTATGTCATGGATGTTTATGTTTGGCATTACAAGCTTAGTCATATTGACGAGAACAGGATAAATGGATTAGCTTGAGAGAAAAACCTCAATATCAATGATTGTGAATTATTGATAGCCTATGAATCTTATCTTCTTGGAAAGATGATAGAGTCATCTTTTATGCGTACCTTGAAGTTAAGTGCCAAAGGAAGACATTAATATTTCTTTACAGACGACCTATCTAGACATAGGTACGTCTGAGATGAATTATTTGAAATATTCAAATGATTCAATAATGAAAAAAAAAAAAAATGGATAAGATATTAAAACTCTTCGATCAGATCGAGGAGGCAAATACTTATCCAGTGAGTTTATGACATATCTAGGAGAGAATAGGATTCTCTTTCAATAGATTTTTTTTCGGAATACAGTGTATCTAAAAGAAGAAATTAAACTTTGTTAGACATTATTCAATCCATAATAGGGTATACTTGTCTGCCTATTGCAGGGTTGTGCTCTTATGACTATTTTTTTACTCTAAAAATTTATACCGAGTTAATCTATTGCATTAACTCCATATGAGATATGGATCGAGTGTAGACCTAGACTCTCACTTTCGAATTTGGAGTTGATCAGCCTATGTCGTATATTTACACACAGATAAACTTGGATCCTGGTCCAATAAGTATTTAAGGGTTATTAATTCTGCTATGCTAAAAAACATTAGATGTTCATCAGCAGTAGGGCATTCTTTTTAGAAAGGAGTTCCTTAGAGAAGAAACTGACGCTTATCAAGCTGAGCATGTAAAGGTTTGACTGATAGAAAAGAACCGACGTTATCTGATAAACCTACAAAATTGGATTTTATCAGATTAAATTTGGGGCCCATTAAAGTGTCACCTTTAAGAAGATCCGATAGAGTACTGCATTAGTCAGATAGATACTTCAGTGTCTAGGTCTAGAATGGCGATCATGTTAAGCTCGATGAGAACAACAAGAATTCGATCACCTATAAGGATACAGTGCAGTGGCCTGATTCTGATAAGTGGCTTGGAGCCATATGATCCAAATTGAAGTCTATGAAAATCAATAGTGTATGGACACTAGTTGATCATCTGAAGGGATAAAATCCATTGGGTGTGAATGAATTTTTAATAGGATCAGAGTAGTGCAGATGGAAAGGTAAGGACCTATAAAGCCCATCTAAGTACATCTTAGAGTTTGAACATATGTTCTGAATGTATATCTTAGTTGTGAATAAAGACAAATCCCGCACTTATTATTGGGCAAAATATTTTGTAGTGTTATTTCTTGTGATGTTTGAGGATGAAATTCTCTTAATCTGGAATAGCATTCCAACATTGCAAGAAATAAATGTTTAGTTTATCAATATACGAGATTAGATATGGTATACTCACTAGAGGTAGTGAGCAGATACTAGTCTGATCCAAGTAAGAGCCACTGAAGGATTGTATAGACAATCCCTAAGTATTTAGAAAATACTAAGGTGCAGTGACTCAAATATGGAAGTACTAACTTAAAATATATGAATGTTTTGATTTCAATCAGAATAAGATGACAACAAGAGAATGTCGACTCATACCCTAATTATAAGAGCAATCTGTTGGAAAGGTTCCAAGCAGGATACTTTAGCCTATTCAGTTAGTGATGTAGAGTACATCGTGGCATATGATGCTGCCATATAAGCTGTGTAGTTACTGAGGTTCATTAGCAGGTTGGGAGTGGCACCCTGCACTCATGGTCCAATCCTATCATAGAACTGGAGCCATAGCTCAGGCTAAAGAATCGAAGGACCAGCATATTCTGCATCATTTTCATCTTAGATATTTGATCTGGGTGACGTCGATCTTTAGAAGATCAATATAAAAGAAGAACTTGACTGACCCATTTGCTAAGGCCTCGGAACTAAGGAGTTCTACGAACTCAAGTGGAAGATAGGATATTTGATATCATTCTGATTGGCTTTAGTCCAAGTAGGAGTTATTGAAGAATGTATCCTAAAGCCAATCATCTAAGTAGTAGATGATTGAAATTAGTATATGAATTATCTAATAATAATAGTAATTTGGCTATTTCATCATAAAAATTTTATCTTCCTTAAATGAACTCTTAAATTATGATGAAGTCCTTAGAACCACAATCAATCGATAAAGAAGGATTTATCGGATAGTTCTTAAATTATTTATGATTAAATGATAAGTTATTAACAAGGATGATAACTTATCGAGCGTAGGTCGCTGTATGGTATATGCGTTGGTTGTCCTCGTAATCAAGTAGTGTGGAGATATTAGTATGGCATCTAGGTGAGATGTAGGAGCACATCTGCACTGAACATGATCAATGTAGCACTCTACTATCAAGAATAGCTAGCTAAGATGAATGGATATAAGTGTCCCTTCGATTTGAGATCGCCATGGTGACTTGCGAGTAACTCACTATACTTTGGTGCTGGACTGCCTGTATTTTTAATATAGATGATGAAAGATTTTTGGATATAGTCAAGTACTTGTAGAGTCAGTGTATGAGTCAAGATGGGATTGACCACTCCTGATTAACTTCAGGAAGAGAATATCTCGTTGTGTTTCAATTTAGCAAAATCTAGGCCTGGGTAATCCTCATGAGGTGTCACGAGATTTGCAAAATTTTGAGACATAATAGAGATGACTTGTATGAGTGTTTGATAGCATACTTGAAGTTGTCTTGAGCATTATTGGTCATAGGGATGAATTATACGGTAACCATGGGCCAGGGTTCTAAGAATGTTGCTTTACATACATTCGACCTATCCGGACATCGAAAATCATTGCTAGATAATAACTTCGATTGATACAAAAATTGGTTTCTATACTATCAACTTAGGTTTGAACCTATGGGGTCACATATATTAAAGCTTTTAACCTGATCGAATGGTTAATCGATGATTGAGAATCATTTCGAGGTCAAACATTCAATGCAATTGATGTTTGACCTAATGTAAGTGTTATAGGAGGATCAATTAGCAATTAGATTTCTAATTGGCTCAATTTGATTGAGCAATCTGGTTGAGATCAAGTATAATTAAATTAGATTTAATTAAAATTGGTTTGGATTTAATTAGATTAAGTCTAATTGATTTATTCGATAAGCTAATTGCAAGAGAAGAATAATTCCTTGTTTGACTAGGACTTAGGTGCACCTGATTGACTTAGAATTTAAATTAAATTTAAATATTAATTTAATCTGATTTAATTGGGCTCCTAGTTGGACTAGGATCATCCTTAATTGGATGCATTTAATCTAGTTTAAATAGAATTTAAATTAGGTTTGAAATAATTTTGACCTAGTCAAATAAGAGGAGTCCCAGTTGGACTGGGACTCTTTCTCTTTCACTTGCGCCTAAGAAAGCAGACACTATATTTTAATTTTAAATTTTTTTTAATGATTTTCATGCCTAAGAAATGATTTTCCACACCCCATTATCTTAGAAATTAGATTTAAATTTGATTTGGTCAAAATTAGAAGAAAGTTGGAAACTATTTCCTACTTGGAAGAGTCTTCTTTGACCCAAACTCCTCCCTCCCTTGTGCGCCAACTCTACCCATGCTCCTCTATCTTATTTGATCCTTTTTCCCTTGGTTTTGTGTATGAGAATTAGTGGTTACATGAAAAAATAAGTGGGGGGGGGGGGGGGCATCCAAGAGTTGGACGCCCCATAGAAGTCCTTCTTTGACTAGGTTTTGACCTAGTCTTGCAATAAAAGGTGGATGTCTCATATGAGATGGTTTAAGGATGTAAAAAATCTTAGAAAAATTATGAAAAATAAGAGGATAAGGAGGAGAAGGTGTGGAGGATTTGTGGTGCCAAGATTCTTGGAGAAGAGTCCTCAATTTAGATATCAAAGATTGATGTCTTGAAGTGACAAGGTAAGAGAAGATTGTCTTCTCTTATATTTTTCTTTTATGTTTTTCTCTTTCTATTTTATTTATGATTTTTATATGATAAAAATTTGAGAGAGAGAGAGAGGAAGGGCTTGAGGAAAGATGGTAACATGATCCTTAGAGAAAAGGTCTTCATCTAGACATCAATCATTGATGTCATGAAGGCATAAAGGTAAGAGAAGATTATCTTCTCTCTGTTTTTTTTTTGGGTATCTTCTTCTTCATTATTTTATGTGATTTTTATATGATAAAGATCTAAGAGAGAGAGGAAGAGGATGTAGAATCTATGCTCCAAGGTGTTGGGGCATGGTGATCCTTTTTGCACATGATCTGATCATGTCCAGATGTGAGAAGAAGAGAAGGTCTTCTCTTAGGGTTTCCTTAAGAGCCCTTCTTTTTAATTTTATTTATGAGATTTTTATAAGAAAAATTTGAGGGTGCGATATCTAAAAAATTAGAAAAAAAATCTAGAGAAGAAGGTCTCCTCTGATCCTAGCATAGAGGTGTTTTTAGGACATCAACTATTGATGTCCTGAAGGAGAAGATTTATCTTCTCCTAGGATTTTTTCCATATATCTTTTTATTTATGTTTTATGGGAGATCCAAGTGTTGTATTTCTCCCTCATTCCTCCTCATGTTCTTCATCTCTTGGATTATCCAAGAGATACGAAGAACATGTATTTGATTAACCATTAAGAGGGATCCGTGAGAAGCTAGCACTTCGAGCGGATCTTTATTCGACAAACCTTCAATCTATGTTGCAGGTTTGTGTGGATCACCTGTAGAGGCCAGACGCATGTGCAGCTTCAAAGGCAATAATGGATTCAACCGCAGAGTTCTCGATCCATGCAAAGATAAGAGATCTGATCTCTTGGTGATCTAGATGTGATCTAGGGTTAGATCTGAAATTATTCTGGATCTAGGTGTTGATATGATTAATACTACATATGATTAATTTAATTTTAGATTTATATTTACATCATAACATGTTATAGATCCTTGATGTAGGGTTTTGTAATTTGATTACATGCTATGAGGATTTTTGGTGCTTCTAAGCCTTGGGAGGCCATAGGAGGAGTCACGATGATGGCTCCGAGGATTCTAGGAGCTTGGTTGGTGCTTCAGAGACTTGGGACACAAGGTGAAGCAAGAAACCAAAGCCGAAGAATCAAGACTATAAAAAAAGAATTTTCTATAGGTTAGCTGGCTTAGTCCAAAATTTGGTTGGCTAAGTCTCAGAGCACAGGCAAAATAGAGAGCTGTGCGTTCGAGACTGCTGGCATAGCACAGAATTGGGTCGGCTCAATTTTAGATTGAGCCAATCCAGTAAAACTTAGCCGGCTTAGTGCTGAGACTGAGCCGGCCCAGTGCGCGGGCAGAGTTATGCGAGGATCTATTTTGGACTAGGGTCTGGGTTGATCCTAGGAGTCTTAAGGTCTGGTTTGAGAGATCTTAAGAGGGCTAATTCATGTATGGATTGGATCTAGATCCAGAGGATGAGAGCATGGAAAACATGGGTGTACATGGGCTCGGTGAGTGCTTTCATGTATTGGGTTAGCTGGGAGCTTTTTGATCGAGCCAAATGGCTATTTATAAATACATAGGTTATATTAGGATTTCAGAATGCTGTAGAATACAAACCTTTTCTCCCTCAACTCTCTTCTTCTCTTCTCTCTAGAGTTGCCACCCTAGGATTCTTGAAGAAGGCCTAGAGAAGGGGGGCATCTCCCTCAAGCCCAAGGAGGGAGGTGCCCCATCATAGATCTAGGTGGAGGATCGGTTGTTTGCTGTCCATAGAGAATGTCATAGTTTTCTTTAGGTCCGTGCTAAAGATCAGAAGCTTCCACAATATGGTATCGGAGCTTGTGATGCCAAGAATGATTGGCATTCGAGCAATATCATGGAACATCAATTTATATCAAAGCGAGGTGAAGCCAGTTGATGCACCAACAATTGGTATCAGAGCTAAGTTTTAGAGCCAGATGGGCATGAAAGGGAAGGAGAAGTCATACAAGATGAAATCAAAAATCTGCACAAGAATTCCATGGTATGTCTCAAATTTATCTTTATTATTGCTGTGGTTTGGCCAACCGAGAGCAGCGGATTGAAGGTGGAGGTTGAGAGGATTAACGGAAAGAGATTTTTTTGGGGTGGAAGAATTTGGTACATGATTTGCTGATCAATCTTGGTGGAAAGGCCAGGGTGTATGATGGTTATGTGATAGGCAGGGAGCGCTGGACTACAGCAGTAGCACTTTCTTGGAGATGCAAGGCTGAGAGAGGCTCGACGATGCAGTAGTCGAGGGAGGTATCTCAATAGAGAGCATCAGGGTTCTCTAAAAGGATGGGTAGTGTAGGGCTATTGAAGAGAGGTTTTCCAAGGGATAATGGTCGAAGAAAGGCTAAAGAAGCGACTATACATCCTTCGGTGTTAGGAAGGCGGGGAAGTAGTCAGAGATGTAATCAACAGTTCGACCAGAGCATGGATTTGCGAAGCCTTGGGAGTGATGGAGATGGATGATCCATGGAGGTTCAATAGGTTAGGATTGGGCGGCTATAGAGTAGCATAGAGACGAGTCAGGGAGTGCTAGAGTGCTGCAGGAGTGCTACCCTAGAGGCACAGGGGCTGAGAGAGGCTCGATGGTGCAGCAACTGATGAGTGTATCTCAGCAGATGGTGTCAGGAGATTCTTAGAAAGATCGAGAGTAGGTCTTAGAAGGAGCCAAGAGGTCTCAAAGAGCGCCAGAAGGTCTCAAGCAGCAGGGAGTATTATGGATCTGGTTTCTTCTACAGGAGCACTAGGAAAAGTCATGGTTTAGGTGGAGGATGGTTTTTTGGGTGCAAGTGAAGTGATGACTGGTGTAGGGGTAGAAGAGAAAGACTAGGGTAGAATTTTCTAAGGTTTAGTCATTGGATTCAAAAGAGTTGGATGAGCTCTTGGGTTTTGGAGGTACCCACAGATTGTGGAGGTATTCGAGATAGCTTCGAAGGGGTCTATGGAGTGCGAAGGGTTTGAAGGGCAGCGACGGTGTTTGAGGTGCAGTGGCAGGCCCAATAGTGCAGTATTGGATGGTTGGCCTCGAGGGACTCGATGATAGAGTCAACTTCTATGGCATCAGATGGACTTCAGATATAAGTGGAGCTCCATAGTGGTGGCTTCACAAGTGGAGAGAAAATTTGACATGAGTTCAAAGCATCGGTGATGCATAGTTCAAGATGAAGAAGCATGTGCTGGTGGACAGACGTAGCTCTGAGGACATTGTGTCAGGTGGTACAACATGTGCTAGTGCAGAGATGCTGTAGTTTCTCCAGAAAAGTCCAGAGAAAGTGATGTAGCTACTAAGCAGAAGGGATCCTACAATTTTAGGATGATGCTAAGAAACAAGCACAGGTCTTTTGCGATGGAGGCGGTCATCGCAAAGGCATCAAGGGTGCACAATAGCTGAAGAGGATTGGTAGAGGCGATGTTCGCACAGGTGCTGTCGAGTGCATAGAGACAACAGAAATGTGTAGGAGGTCATTGTTGAGGGGTTTGCCAAGGCTTGGGGCACCAAAGTGGAGATTGTGAGGATTTGTGGTGCTTCCAAGCCTTGGGAGGCCACGAAAGAAGTCACAATGATGGCTTCGAGGATTGTAGGGGCTTGGTTGGTGCTTCAAAGACTTGGGACACAAGGTGAAGCAAGGAACCAAAGCCAGGGAATAAAGACTATAGAAAAAGAATTTTCTGTAGGTTAGCCGACTTAGTCCAAAATTGGGTTGGCTAAGTCTTAGAGCATAGGCAAAATAGAGAGCTGCACGTTCGAAACTACTGGCATGGCACAGAACTGGACCAGCTTAGTTTCAGACGGAGCCAACCTAGTGAAACTTAGCCGACTCAGTGCTAAGACTAAGCCAGCTCAGTGTTGAGACTGAGCTGGCTTAGTGCGCGGTCAGAGTTATGCTAGGGTCTGTTTTGGGTTGAGGTCTAGGTTGATCCTAGGTATCTTAAGACCTGGTTTGAGAGATCTTAAGGGGCTAATTTATGTATGGATTGGGTCTAGATCTAGAGGATGAGAGCATGGGAGACATGGGTGTACATGGGCTTGGTGAGTGCTTTCATGTATTGGGTTAGTCGGGAGTTTTTTGGTTGGGCCTAATGGCTATGTATAAATACATAGGTTGTATTAGGATTTTAGAATGCTGTGGAATACAGACCTTTTCTCCCTCAACTCTCTTCTTCTCTTCTCTTTAGAGTTGCCACCCTAGGGTTCTTGAAGAAGGCCTAGAGAAGGGGGGCATCTTCCTCAAGCCCAAGGAGGGAGGCACCCCATCATAGATCCAGATGGAGGATCGGTGGTTTGCTACCCATAGAGAACGTCATAGGTTCTTTCAGATTCGTGCTAAAGATTAGGAGCTTCCACAACATGGTATCGGGGCTTGTGATGCCAAGGATGATTGGCGTTTGAGTGATATCATGGAACATCAATTGGTATTAGAGTGAGGTGATGCCAGTTGATGCACCAACACATGCATGTTGTAGATTAAGTAGTTTAATCTATTTCTTTTGCTGCTCTACATTTCGAAAAAATTTTGAAATCTATGCATGAAATCTTGCATGTTTTCTATCACCATAGAGGCCGGACAAGTGTGCGGCTATGGTGCGACACCAGAGCATGATCCGGTGGATTCAAATTATGGTGATCAGCTACCCGCGAAAAGGTATTGTATTCTGAACAGATTAATGTCGTAAAGAGTTTGCTGCATAGTTTTATTTTTAGATCTATGTGAATGCATGCATATTGTATTTAGATCCTTAGTGTAAGGCTTAATATTCTAATATGATCAAAAATTAATTAATTAGATTAATTAATTTTTTACTATATTTTAGCTATTTTCAAAATTTTTTTTGGAAGTAGCACTGCAAACCCTGCACTGCTTCCTTCAAATGGTATCAGAGCAAGGTTTGCTAAACATGATATGCTTACAGTTTTTAGACTGATAATTTAGATTTGATTTAAATATTAATTTAATAATTTAATTAATTAGATCTAAAAATTAAAATCAAGATCGCATGGATTGTAGGTTGTCCTACTATAGGGTTTACCCTCTACAGTGAAAAGGTTATCCTGGTACGTTGCTGATCTATATCATTAATCATAAAATCTTAGATTTGATCTAATATTTTTATGATCTAATTATATTAGGCTTTAATCTGATTTATGATCATGAATGCATAATTAGATAAAGTTTGATTCATGATTTAGTATTATATAGTGTACATAGTTTCAGATTAAACCCCACAACTAGTATTATTTATGAATTGAGCTGATTCAATTTTAAAATGAGTTGACTCAATTGGTGAATAATACTAAGTTATAAAGAACCTTTCAAAAATTTAAAAAATATTTTTTAAAATACCAAACCCTAACCCACAGTCTATAAATTTAATTAAATATTAAGTATAATAATTTAGTATCTAGAATTATGAATTAAGACTCTAAGTGATTAATAATAAAACATAGGTTATTTGGTTAGTTGAATTAGGTCCATAAATTGGGTTAGACCTAAGGTTAGTTAAAGAGTAGACTAAATTAGAGTAATTGATCAAATCTAATTAAATATTAATTTAGATTAGGTCAAAGACTCTATAGACTCAATTACAATAGTTGTAGTTGGTCATGTCCGTGCCTTTAACGAGGACCAAATGGACTTGATTCATGGCTACACGGTTGAACTCGAAATTACTAGGTTGGTTAAATTAAAACTAATAAATTGGATGGTGTCTAAGGTAAGTTTGGCAATTTGACCAGTGATTTTTAATTGGAAGCTACTCGCACTAATTCGATCTTTGACGAGTTAATGGTATATCCCTTCCACTGATTTTACTTACCTGGCCATCTTGATGAGTTAGGTTTTGATTAGATCACTTGGTGATTCGGATTCACCCATGTCAATTAGGTAAATTAGTCTGACTGATTTAGGTTCTCCTAATGCCAGCTTAGATTAGATCCTCTTTTTTTTTTTGATCTGACTTGGTGAAGTTAGTGGGAGGATCAAAATTAGCTTATTTTTCTTAAATATGTTAACTAAATCATCTAAAATTATTAGGTTCTTAAAAATGAAATAGTTATATAGATAACTAAATCATAGCCTCTCATTAAGTTGAGTGATAATGGGTTCATTAATTTGATAATCACTGTAGGCCCAAAGGCCTAGTGCTTATTGACTAATAAAATTATCATTCATAAAATAATGATTTGATTAAGTCTTTTTGATAGTGTTTGAGTTGGCCAACCAAAGTCGAGCCTGATCATTTATTGGTTAGATAAGATCAAATGTGGTCATGATAATGGATGGACCTAACCAAACTTTTTCTATGGAGGCCAAAGCCTACTGATTAGGTCTCCAAAGCAAAATTGATATTACTAGAAATTATTTAGAGAAATAATTTATTTTGAACCTATCCATAGGTGCACATGGGTTGACCAACCAAAGTTGGGCTCATGTGTAGTTTATGTGGATTCTAGTACCCACTAAGGAATTAAAGTAATTTCTTGAATTGGAGGTAGAGGCTACCAATTCATATAAAATAGTGAGAGAATCTTTAAACTAATGTCCAAATCTTTAGCATAATTGGTTCATATACTAATTAGATTTGGTTTTTCTTATTATGCAAAAATGGCCACTAACCTGTCGCTCTGATCATTATTAGACAATGATAGATTAATGAAACCCAACTACGATAGCTAGTATTGTAAGTTGAAAATCATCCTAGAGTATGAGCGGATCCTTTATGTCATAATGGATCCTGCACCTGAGGAGCCAGCTCTGAACACTAGAGGAGCAGTTCGAGATATTTATCAGAAGTGGCTCAATGATCGCACCACCATTTGGTGTATAATGCTGGCAGCAATGAATGATGAGTTTAGCCATAGGTTTGAAAATGCCCAACCATAGGAGATGCTTCAAATGTTGAATGACCCCTTTGGCACGCCCGATGATGTTGAAAGGCATAAAATAAGTTATGCTATTTTCAATGCTCGGATGAGGGATGGGGCCTTAGTCACCGATCATGTATTGTACAAGATCGAGTACCTTAGCAAGTTGGACTTTTTTCTGCATGAGCAGCTCGATAAGGATGCGATTCTTAATTCTTTGCCCAAGTCCTTTCTTTTCTTACTAACTCATTTCAGAATGATAAAGCCTGCAGTCAACTACGATGGATTGTTGGGGTTGCTGTAGAACTTTGAGAAGGATCACCAACTCTATAAGGAGATGGCGAATATAGTGGGAGGGTCTTCTTCTGGTCGTCGACCCTTTAAGAAAGGTAAGAAGAACGAGAAGAAGAAGAACAAGAGGGTGCATCCAAATACCGGGATGATTGCACAGGGTCGGACCAAGAAGCACAAGCCCGATCAGAGCCAAGTAGCGTGCTTCTTCTGCAAGAAGCAGGGGCACTAGAAGAGGAACTATCCTCTATACATTGCCTCCCTAGATCCGAACAGGCCAAAAAGGAAGCAAGTGGTTGCTCGGCAAGGTAATTATATGATAACACCTTGCAATTTTTTCTTATTTGATTCTACTGCCTAGGTATTAGATACTTGAAGCTCTTATCATATTTATAATTCTATGCAGGGATTATATGTTAGTAGGAGATTTGATCAAGATGAGAGGTTCCTGAATATTAAAAATGGAAGATAATTTCCAATTCTAGCTTTAAGAATCATGAACCTTGTAATCAATTCAAATAAAGTTATTCTTAATGAATGTCATTTTTGTCCAACTTTCTTATTGAATTCATTTCTGTAGGTCTTTTGGCCATGAATGGTTTTGACATATCAATAAAAGAAAAATTTTGTAATGTCATTTTGAATGGTATTACAATTTTTATTGAATAATTGAATAACAAAATTTATTTACTTTCTATGCCTGTTAACGTGGTTCAATCCTCTAGTAAATGCCCTAGAATTAGTAATGTGTCTGATGTATACCTTTGGCACTATAGGCTAGGTCATATTAACAAGAATAGAATTAACAGGTTAACTCAAGAAGGAATTCTTGAGGTTAGTGACTATGAATCACTTTCAACCTATGAGTCATGTCTTCTTGGTAAGATGACTAAGTCACCTTTTACTGGAAAAGGTGAACGAGCCACTAAACTCCTAAGTCTTGTACATTCAGATGTATGTGGACCCAAGAGCTCAAGTGCCAGAGGTGGATACTTCTACTTCATAACCTTCATAGATGACCTATTGAGATATGGGTATGTCTATTTAATGAAGTATAAGTCGGAGTCGTTTGAAATATTTAAACTATTTTGAAATAAGGTAGAAAAGCAAACTGAAAAGAGTATTAAAATACTTCGATCTGATCGAGGGGGTGAATATCTTTCCAATAAGTTTCTGACATATCTTGGAGAGAACAGGATTCTCTCCCAATGGACCCCTCCTAGAACACCACAACATAAATGGTGTGTCTAAAAGAAGAAATCGGATCTTATTGGACATGGTTCGATCCATGATGGGGTTTGCTGGTTTGTCGATCTTCCTATGGGGATATGCGCTCGAGTCAGCTTATTACATTCTAAATAGGTTTCGAGTAAATCTGTTAATAAAACATCATATGAGATATGGATAGGGCATAAGCCAGTGCTTTCACACCTTAGGATTTGGGGGTGTCCGGCTTACATTAAACATTTGATGACAGACAAGCTTGGACCTAGGTCTGATAAGTGTAGTTTTATAGGTTATCCAAAAGAAACCAAAGGATACTACTTCTACCTAATTGATGAGCAAAAAATGTTTGTTAGTCTTAAGGTAGTCTTTCTAGAAAAAGAGTTCCTTGGTGAAGGAACTAATGCCTCTAAGGTCGAACTTGATGAAGTACGATAGGTGGAAGAATAAACATAAGTTGTAGAACCTAAGCTAGATCTGATTAGATCAGACCTAGAACCCATTGTAGATGCAACCTTAAGGTGATCTGGTAGATTACCACGTCAACCGGATAGATACTATGATTTTTTGGTCCGAGATGGGGATCCTATTGAACTCGATGAGAATGATCAGGATCCGATCACTTATATGGATGCAATGTAAAGATCCGACTCTGAGAAATGACTTGAGGCCATGAAATTCGAAATAAAATTCATGAAAGTCAATGATGTATGGACATTGGTTGACCCACCTGAAGGAGTAAAACCCATAGGATGTAAGTGGGTCTTCAAAAAAAAAGGGGTGAAGACGAAAAGGTGGAGACCTATAAAGCCCGTTGGTTGCCAAGGGGTATCGTCAATGTTATGGTATTGACTATGATGAGATGTTTTCTTCTATGGCAATGCTTAAATTCATTTGGATTATGCTTGCTATCATAGCCCATCTAGATTATGAAATTTGACAGATGGATATGAAAATGACTTTCCTAAATGGAGAGCTGGATGAAGAGGTGTATATGATACAGTCTAAAGAATTCACATCCATAGATGAGTCTAAGGTATGTAAGCTTCTAAGGTTGATTTATGGACTGAAGCAAGCATCTCGGAGCTGGAACATACGATTTGATAAAATAATCAAAATGTATGGCTTCATTAAGAACGAAGAGGAGCCCTGCATATGCAAGTGGGATAATGGTTCAGCAATAGTATTCCTAGTACTGTATGTGGATGACATTCTCTTAATCGAAAATGATGTCCCTACATTGCAAGGAATAAAGATCTAGCTATCATCATAATTCTCTATGAAAGATCTGGGAGAAGCTTTCTACATCCTAGGGATGAAGATCTATAGAGATAGATCTAAAAGATTGCTTGGATTGTCCCAGTCTACGTACATTGATACTGTGCTAAAATGATTCAGCATAGAGAATTTCAAGAAAGGCTATCTACCGATAAGCCATGAAATTTCTTTTTCAAAGAGGGATTATCTGACAATACCTCTAGAAAGACAGCATATAAGTAGAATACCATATGCTTCGATAGTGGGTTCTATCATGTATGCCATGATATGTACATGACCAGATGTGGCATACTTACTAAGCGCAGTGAGTAAATACCAATCTGATCCAGGAGAGAACCATTGGAAGGTTGTTAAAACCATCCTGAAGTATTTGAAAAATACTAAGGACCAGTGGCTTGTATATGGTGAAATGGACTTGAAATATATGGGGTTCATAGACTCCAATTTTCAGTCTGATCATGATGATAGCAAGAGTGTGTCAGGATATATATTCATCCTTAATAGTGGGGTCATCTACTGAAAGAGTTTCAAATAGCACACTATGGCCGATTTAGTTTGTGAGGTAGAGTATATCACTGCATCAGATGCTACCAAAGAAGCGGTGTGGCTGAAAAAATTCATCACCGAGCTTGGAGTAGCACCCTCTCCTGATGGTCCAGTTCTGCTCTATTATGATACCTCTGGAACCATTGCTCAAGCAAAGGAACCTAAGGCAGACCAGCGAATGAAGCATATTCTACGCCGCTTCCACCTTGTCCAAGAAATTATGGATGAGGTGATGTCGACCTTCAGAAGATCGATGGGAAGGAGAACTTGGTTGATCCATTCACTAAAGCTATTATGGTGAAAGAGTTCAACGACTTCAAGTCAAAGATAGGTATTAGATACTGCACTGATTGGCTTTAGTCTAAGTAGGAGATTATTGGGAATATGTTCCAAAGTCAATCGTCAGTCTGTTGATAGTTGGGCTATACATTTATAATTGTATATGAATCATAAATTAATAAAAAATATTTTGATATTTTTCATCATAAAATCTATTGTCTTCTAATGAACTCCTATGTTGTGATGAAGTTCTTAGGACTATCTAGATTCGACAAAAGAGGATTTATCATTTAGTCCTTAAATTGTTCATGATCAAAAGATACGTTGTTACTTAGGATGACAATATTTATCGAGTATAGATCATTATGTGTCATATAGATTAGTTGTCCTCATAACCAAGGAATGTTGACACACTGGTATGGTATGCAAGTGAGATGTATGGGTACATCTGCACTAAATGTGATCAACTCTGAAGCTTTTCTTCCATCAAGATTAGCTTCGAAGGATATGGATATAAGTGTCCCTAGGTGATTTGCAAGCAACTCACTATACTTAGGTATCGGACTACCTAAATTTTTAATTCAGTGATGGAAGGCCACTAGGTGCAGTCAAGTACTTGACTTATCGATGTGTGAGTCAAGATGGGATTGATCCCTCCAAGTATTGGAGCAAGTGCATTGCTGTATTTCAATTTAGCAAATCCTTGATCAGGGTAGTCCATATGATGGATGCTAAATTTTGAAATACACTATGGATGAATTTTAGGATTGATAGTAAATCCTAAATCATCTTTTGAGCATCAAGATCAAGGGGATGAATTATACGGTAATGATATTCCACAGGTTTGTCATTGTTGCGTTATGACTTTTTGACCTATCCAGATGTTGGGTACCATTACTAGATGGTCACATCGATTGGTATAGAAAATTGATTTTTATGCTACCGACTTAAGATTCGAACCTATGGGGTCAGACACATAAGGAGTTCCTACCTGATCTGATGGCTGATCATGAGTCCTGATGACCTAGGACACTGTGGTCAAGAGTCCCATTGGACTAGGACTCTAAGACCAAGAGTCCCACTGGACTGGAACTCTGAGTCCTACTCATCTAGGACTCTCTGATCAAGATTTTCATTGGTTTGGGACTCTATGATCGTGAGTTTGATTTGTTTGGGACATTAGGTTCAAGAGTCCCACTAGTTTGAGACTCTTTAGGAGTTTCATGTTGATGGACTTTATTGCCAAAACATCCATCCGATTGGGACTCTATTTATTGGAGGATTAATTAGGAATTTGATTGTTGATTAACTCAATTTGATTGAGCGATGGAGATTTGATCAAGTTCGATCGAACTGGATTCAATTGGGTTTGATCTGATCAGGTCATTAGTTGACCTAATCACTATAGGAGATTTGACCCTGATTTAATCAGAGGCTGAACCAAATTAATTTCTAATTTGATTAGAAATTTAATAAGTTGGGTTAAGCCTAATTTAGTTAGATTTGACTTGGTTTTATTGGATCTAGAATAATTGGTTTAGTGGAAACCAATTTTGAAAAGTCAAAGGAGGTTTGAACTTTCAATTCCCTGCGCCTATAATATTTGACCAACTTTTGACCCAGGCCCCTCTTTATTTTATGCAAATTTTTCCTCACACCTAGATACCTTCTGTGCCCCTTATATCTTCTACCTTTGACCTGGTCCAATGGTTGGACTAGTCAAAATAATTTGAATTTTGAATTCAATGTTGAAGTTGAAACTTCTCAACTCCCTCTCGTTCTTATCCTTTTCCCACGCCCACTTTGATTTTACTTCATGTAATTTTTTGTGCATTCTCAGAGTGTTCATATAGAAGGAGAGTCCTTCTGCATGTCAAATACTCTAGTATGGGCATTGGATAGGGATAAGAAGGTTTTTGAATTTGATGTTGGTTACGAGGTTGAAATAAGTTCAACCTCCGACCCTTATCTCTTTCCACGCATCATTCCCATGGTATTCATGTAAATAAATTATGAGAATTTTTTTGCATGGAAAAGAGGGGTTAGCATTCTATGGCAAAAATTTCAATGTGATTGGGCATTAGTTTTGGGCGATAAAAATCTTGGAGTGAAGGTGAGCAGGGTCCTGCAGCTCCTTATTTTTCCCTCATGCGCTTCTCTTTTGATTTTCACCTCTAAGGATACCCAATTTTTAGATATGATCTGAATAGGGTTTGTAGATATAAAAGTCATCTATCCACAAAAACTTGTTTCATAGAAAAACTCCATAAAGAGAGGGCGTCATAGGATTTTTAGTGTGTCAGATTTTTTAGGCAAGTGAAATCCTAGATTTGGAAATCTAGGTTCGGATGGAGAGATCGAGTGCTGTGAGCATTGGATTGCCACCAAATTTGAAACACCTCTTTATCATCCTCTAGTATTTATGTTCTAATTTTTTAGAGTATCTAAAAAATCAAAAAATATATGATCAATCGGATCGATCATGATCAGTCATTGAAGGCCCCGATGAGGAGCTAGCACTTTAGTGGTGTTGATCGGGATCGGAAGCTCCATGTGGACCAACCATAGAGGTTGGACATGTGTGTGGCTGTGGTGTGACACCAAAGCATTATTCGATGGATTCAAATTGTGATGATCAGCTATCCACGAAAAGATATTATATTTTGAATAGATTGATGTAGTAAAGAGTTTGCTGCATAGTTTTATTTTCAGATTTATATGAATGCATGTATATTGTGTTTAGATCCTTAGTGTAGGATCTAATATTCTGATATGATTAAAAATTAATTAATTAGATTAATTAATTTTTTATTATATTTTAGCTATTTTTGAAATTTTTTTTGAAAGTAGCACTACAAACTCTACACTGCTTCCTTCAAAATCGATACAGAGCTTTTCTCCCAAACTCTCTTCTCTCTTTTTTCTCTGGTTCCAACACCAAGCCCTAAGTGCCACCATCAACTTTTTTTCTTCTACATATTCTTGAATTAACATTCAAATTTATGCAAGAGATTAGATCTATGACTATGATTTCGAGCAGTCATAGGTACAATAATTGGTATTAGAATAGTACAATAATTGGTATTACAATAATTGAGTGTGAAGGAGGAAGAAGATCAAGTTTCAGTAGAGATCAGCAATGAGATTCAGATCTAAGATTTTCTCAAGACTTCATAAAGAAGGAAGTGATATAAAGGCTGTTGTCCATCATCCCTAGTCAAGATAATTTTTTAGATCTACCTATTGGCTATTTTTTGATTTGGTTTGATCATGAAGAACAGCGGATTGAAGGTAAGATTTGAAAAATTTGATAGAAAGTATAGTTTCACAATGTGGAAGGTTTGGGTAGAGAATCTGTTGATTCAGATAAGGCTAGATTCAGTTTTGAAGAATAGTTCAGAGGAGATAACAGACAAGGAGTGAAAGTTCTTAGAGAAAAGGGCAAGTGCCATGATTAGGGCTTGTCTAGCAGATAAGGTGCTATATGACATGTTGGAGGAAAAGACATCTAAAGATTTATGATTGAGGTAACATCAGTTGTACATGGGGAAGAACATGTGCAACAAGTTGGTGTTGAAGAAGCAATTGTATAGCCTTCGAATGCAGGAGGGCGAGAATGTTGCAGGACATATTCAGCGATTCGATTGGATGAGCATGGACTTGCTCAACATTGGGATGGAGCTCAAAGAGGAGGACAAGAGTTTATTATTGCTATGTTTGCTATTCGGGAGCTTCGATCTATTGATAATGACATTGCTATATGGTAAGAAGATACTGGTGTATGAGGACTTTGTATCAGTGCTAAGATCCAATGAGCAGTGGGAATGGATGATAAAGATGAAGGTCTTTCAGGAGGGTCTCATGGTTTCAGAGAGGCTAAGAAAAGGAAAGAAGAAGGACGAGCAGAGGGGCAGCAAGGGTCCAAGAAGTACTTTAAGTGTGGTAAAGCAGGGCATTTTAAGCGGGAGTGTCCACTTTGGAAGAAGTGAAAGGAAGGAAAAAAGTCAGATTTCATTGTTTTAGTTACTGAAAGTGAAGAGTTGGATGAGCTCTTAGTGGTCTTAAAGGAGCCTGTAGGATGTAGTATATTCAAGATGGTTTTGGAGGGATCCACGGAGTGCAGAGGGTCCAAAGGTACAATGTGGTATTCGAGGTGTAGTGGCAGGCTCAACAATGAAGCATTGAGTGCTTGACCTCAAGGGACTCGGTTATAAAGTTAGCTTCTACAGTATCTGGGAGACTTTAGTTTTAGGTGGAGCACCGGATAGAGGTGACTTCATCAGTGGAGAGAGTTTTGATACGAGTTTAGAGCAGAGAAGTGTAGGAGGACTAATATCCTAGCACCAATGCTAGAGATGCATAGTTCTACATGGAGCAGCACGTGCGGAAGGATAGGCATAATTCTGAAAAGACTATATCAAGATAAGCAGTGGATGCCAGCATAAGATTTGTAACATTCTATCCCTAAATTCGAGTGACTGTGCTACACTCCACCCTTATCTAAAGGTTTAAAATGTGCTAAACTACAATATCATTTAAAACTTGCTTTCAAATGAATATTTCAAATACTTACTCAATCAACCAATACAGTTTAAATTGACCTCATACTCTACTAAAACACATAGCTCAATTTAACTCAACAATTTATACAAACTAATCCAAGGCACCATACACAAAATTAACCTTAGGGTTTTTAATTTACAAAACCATATTTTATATATACATTCCATCTTTTTAATACATACTTTTCTTTAAAACAAACTAAAACATGTACACATAATAGTTCTAGCTTTACCGTCTCAGCTCTATACATCTCATAAAAATATATTTCCTTTCCAAGCCATCATCACCAAAACAACTTTTCCTACTAATGACACTGATACATCTGATACATAGGCTAAAACATATCTTTGAGCTATGCAACTTTCAAAACTGCAAGATACAAGAGTGAGGAGTGAGACTTGGGGAGTCTCAGTGAGGATAATTTCATCTAACAATGAAGGAAACTAGACAGCCATAATACTTATAATATCATGTATATCATGCTACTAATAAGCTTCTAAACAATTGCCTATCAATACCAATAAATCATATAAAAGCCTTTTTTGAAATACAAATAATTGCTTGCAATATGCTATTAATAAGCTTTCAAACATTTACAATTCCATACAAATAGCTTTCACATAGAAGATACTTTTGAAACACAAACCAAATCATTTACCTTTAACCATACCATAGTAATACACAACCACGTGTGAACCGTTCAAGTGAATAACTAGCTTTTCTTTACTCCGACAACACACTCCTGTAGGATTCCTTATGAGTAGCCTACCTTTTTCAAATGACAACCCACTCTCAGGGCATCCCTACAAGCAGCCTGTCGAAGTACTATCAAGACAACATAGATTTTATTCAGACAACACACTCTTGTAGGTTTCTTATGAGCAGCCTGCCTTTTCATCCATAGGACAACACACTCTCAAGGCATCCCTATAGGTGGCTTGTCTAAATTAGCATCACCATCAGGATAACATACTCTCATAGGTTATACCATTCCCATGAGCGGCCTATCCTTAATATCATTGGGATAACACACTCTCTAGGTACACCATTCCTAAGAGCAGCCTACCCATGATTACCACATCATTAAGCCCCACGGCATATAAACAAAATTCACCATGCAAGAGATGAAACCACCTAAGATATCACTGTATAACTTATTTATAATTATCAAAGCCATATAAGAGATCACTGAGCAGCATGTTTAAAATTACTAAAACTATGTGTACATCTACTTACTTATGAAATGCACAAAAGCCGTTTAGAAATTATTCCTTATTTTGATGGTTCTCAAACCATAGATATGAAATTAGAATAAGCTGTAGAGTATCAATAGAATATCTTGCTTTTTAAATAATATTTTTACTTAGCAAAGTATAGTGAAAATACCACGGATAGATAGAAATCTACTTACCCTCAACAGGCTACTAGCTAAATGGCTTACTCAAGCACCTGTTCAACTCTTTTTCTTTTCCTCAAACTATTAAACACTACTGCTATAGAACTATCTCCTTTCTTCTTCTAATAATAGCAATTATTCCTCCTTTCAATCGATTTATAGCAAAATCATTCCTTTTTCCTACTGAATTTTCATTGATTTTTGATTGACACACGACCTTCCTCAGCTCTCTTTTCTTTCTGAATAGCTATAGAACTCAGGCAACCTAAAGAAAAATTGGTGGCCTTTATTCTAGGAGAAATAATAGAATTGCTAGGTGTCACCCCATCAAGAAGCCAACACACCTTTCCTTCTCTCTTCTAATTATATGGCACAACTCAAGGAAGTCAGCTATTAAGTTATTTTCAAAAGAATCTATTTAAAAATCTCTTTTAAAATCCTACGATCAGCATCACTTTTCTATTTCTGCTGACCAAGCTGGCTCAGCCTCGAATCGGGTCAGCTTGAATATCAGCCAGGTCAGCTCAAACTCAAACCATGCTGGCTCTCTCAGAAAAATAGAATACCCACCATTGTAGCCTAAGACTCAGGCTGGCTCGATTTTATTTCGGATCAGCTCGGATACTCCTACTCTTCATTAACTTACTCTTAATTAAGTTAATATCCTCATTTAATTTACTCTTCATTAACTTGAAAATATAAATATAAGTAAGGAACACCCTCCTATTTGGATTCAGTAAAAATATCAGAAAAATTAAAATCCATAAGAATAGGATTCCAAAATTTGGATTCTTGTTCAAATTATCCAAACTCAAAACTTTTATAACTTTCTTACTTCTGAATGAATAAGTTAAAGGATCTCCCTAATTCATTAAAAATTATTTTGCAACTCACCAACACCTAAAGATCAATCATCAGAATTTTTTTGTTTCAAGAAAATACATATTTTATATAGCTCCCCATACAGATGCTAGCTTTCAGACTTAGAAAATTTTCAGAATTCGCAGTGATAGATAGTCATAATCTATATTTCAAAATTATTACATCCACTAATATTATTTTGAATATGTTTGAAGATGTCAATACCACACATTCTTGAATAAAAATTTTTTAATTTATCATTTTGCTGGTTTGGGATGTTATAGGATTGTTGCAGATTTTTCATGAAAGTTCAGAATAAATGATGCGGCTATCAAGCAGAAGGATGCCTACAACTCCAAGAGTGGTGCATAGGTACAAACCAAGATCTTCAACGATGGAGGCGGTCATCTCAAAGGCCTCAAAGAAAGCTTAGCAGCTAAGAAAGATGGCTATGGCAAGGTGTGCATAAGTGGCTGTCAGGGCATGCAACGATAGTGGGATCATGTAGAAAAATATTGCTAGGTATGCCAAGGCTTGGATGCACCAAGATAGAGATTGTAGGCTTTGGAGTAGTGCTTCCAAGCCTTGGAAGGCTACGGGAGGAGCTAGGGTGATGGCTCCAAAAGACTAAGACAGGTGTGGTCCTAGGGCTAGGATAGAAGTTGTCTTAGGATGAAGACGACATGTAGCCTTGCATGGGCTCGAGGTTCAGATGTGAGGACCTTGAGGGGGCTTGGTAGGTGCTCTAAAAATCTAGGACATAAGGTAGAGCAAAGGACCAAAGCCAGGAGAAGAATCAACCAAGATAAAAGACTGACACACAAGCAGGCTGGCTTGGATACACAATCGATCTATCTGGCTTAGATAGATAGAAGATAGGATTTGGATGAGATGCAGTCGAGCCAACTTGACTATTGATAAAGTTGGCTCAACGGTGGCGTACAGAATAGGATTGATTTTTGGTTTGTTCTTGGATTAGGATTAATCCAAGGGGTTTGAAGGCCTGATCCAATAAGATCTTAAGATGGCTAACTTATATATGGATCGGATTTAGATCTAGGAGATGAGAGCATTGGAGACATGGATGTACATGGGCTCGGTGAGTACTTTCATGTATTGGGTTAGCCTAGAGAAGTTTTTCAGTTAGAGTTTGGATTTGTTAGGATTCATGTGGTATAGCAGAAATCCTAGGATATGTAAACCTAGGTATTATAACCTTTACAATAAGTGAAATCAATATGGAGCTTTTCTTCCAAACTTTCTTTCTCTCTGGTTCTAATGCCAAGCCCTAGGTGCTGCCATCTACTTTTACTCTTCTTTATATTTTTAGATTAACATTCAGATTTACGCAAGAGATTGGATCTATGACTGTGGTTTCAAGAAGCCATAGGTATAATAATTGATATTAGAGTAGTACCGATTATTCTAACAAAGAGGACAATCAATGCATATGGCACACAATGACCAACACTTGATACATTGTCATCCTAGGTGACAATGTATCATTTGGTCACGAATAATTTTAAGGACTAAATGATAAATCTTCCTTTGTCGAGTCTAAATAGTCCTAGGAACTTCATCATAGAAGAGTTCATTACAGGAAGATGCACAAAAATGATGAAAATACTAAAATAATAATTTTATTTATTATAATAAATTAAGTATATATACAATTAGCTCAACCATCTACAACCTAGATAATTTGCTTTAGGATACATTTTTCAACAGTGGTGCCTCGACTATTTATAATAGGATTACCGTAGTTTGACTATACAATCACTTGGTTACCTAGACATTTAGAATCTTATAGTGTATGTTGGCTACAATAGATCCATTTTAGAAATAAGGTGTGCACCAAGATGAAATTTATCAACCCTGATAGATAGGGAGTGGTCCTATGTAGTTCATAAGACTGAGTCCTAAAGACAATGGCCATGGCAGGTGAAAGATGGAAAGAGTTTTCATAAGATTTTATATGAACTCGAGTCGATTGAATCTAGCATATAATGGATGAATAGATTTGATGAGTTATCCTTAACCTGCATCTAGTCAGGACTCATGATAGATTAATCAGACTATACGATAACTGCATCTAGAGGTTCATTTTTAGTTCTGCTAGATTGCCACTACATACTGCTAGGTATTACTGGTGGATTGTGGGATCAATGAAAATTATTTTAAAAATCAACAATTTTTGATTAGTTAAATTGAAAGAGTTTCAATTCATTGAAAGAAGTTTTAATGATATTATTGATAGAGATCATAATGTATCTCACTACTAGACAGAATTGAACCTATAGAGTCATGCACAAAAGAGATTCTTGATTGATCAGATGGTTGATTCATGATTATAAATCATGTTCAGATTTAATTATTAATGAGATTGATGATTAAACCAATGTAATTGTTGTAATTATTAAACTTACTAAGTGTTAATAAGTTGTAGGAGAATTTTGTTGCAATTAGATTGCAATAGAGCTTAATTTAATTAAGCTAAGAAATTCAAATCAAATCTAATTAAATTAGTTTTAATTTAATTTGATAGTTTAAAGCCTTATTGGATAATAGGTTTGATTAGATCAAATCCTATTGGGTCATGTGATAACCCAATTATCCAAGAAATCATTCCCTAGTTTGATGAGGTTTTAATCTAACTAATTTACTAATTGGATTAGAGCCTAATTAGATTCTTGATTAGGCTAGGACCTAATTAGTTAATTGATTATAACTAATGTCTAAATTGGTTAGGATTGGTCTAAGCATTAGTTAGAGTTAGAACAAAATTAAGAATTCCTAGTTTAACTAGGACTTTTCTCTCTTTCATATGCCAACTAACCCCCCATGCCTAACTACTTAGAGGCTGCCCTTTCTCCCCTATTTTGTGCATGGATTAAGGCTCTGACACCCCCTTCTTGCATGAGAAACCTCATGCCAAAGATAAAGGGGGTGTACAAGTGTTGGATGCCCCCTAGGTTTCCTATCCTAACTAAGTCTTTGATATAGTCAAAGACCCTTTGAAGGCCACCTTTTTAAAGGGCTTTTGATATAGAAAAGGCTTAAATTTTCATCGTGGAAAACAAAAAAAAGGGCATGGAGTTCTTCTCCTAGGCGTGAGGAAAAATAAGAGAGGCCTTCCTCTCTTGTGGGCTTTGGTATTGAGAGAAAAGGAAGAAGAAGAGGGGTTCTTCTTCCTCCATCTTTGCTTCCTCCTATTCCTTCCCTTCTTCAAAGAGTTTGAGAGATCTAAGAAAGATTCAAATCCACCATCAAGGGGCATCTTCTACAAGAGAGCTAGCATCTCGGTGAAGATGCATGGCTCTGTTCAGACTGAGAGCTTCGCGTGGATACCCATAGAGGCTAGATGCGTGTGTGGCTCTACGGAAATTTTATCATATTACTATGGCAATTGAATTATGATGTTCTACTACCCATGCAAAGGTATTAAATCTAAACTTTAAATTTGATTTATTTTCAGCTTCTTAGTCTTACATGTGATAGATCCTAGGATGATAATAGATTAGATCTATTGTGTGTATGAGCAAACCTGAAATTTTTCCATTGCTAGATCTAAGTTTTTAAATTTCAGCATGCACTAGGAGATTTGATTTTCTAAGAAATTCTCAAGTGGTATCAAAGCCTAGATCATTTTACATGCATTAGATTAAGATCTGAAAATCAGATTTAATAGATCTAAAAAATTCTGATTAAAATTCAAGATTGTTTCGGTAGAAACTTGTTCTAGAACGATCATAGAATGTCATACGATAACATGTTAATCAGATTTTTAGATCTGATTTTTATTATGCATTAGATTAAAATCTGATTTTAATATGATGCATAAGACTCTTATCTGAATTTCATTTGATGCATGAAATGTAGTTAACATAGGATCATGTTTAGATCTATGTTGCATGCCATGTAGTTAGATTAGATCTGAAATTACATGATTATGATCTGATTTTTGATTCTGCATGAGATGTATGTTAGATCCAAGATGCTTGAGATGTATGATTAGATCTAAAATTAGATTTAATAAATTAGATTAGATCTAATTTAAAACATGTAATGATGATTCTGATTATACATGAGATGTATAATGTTTATTGTTCTTGTATGCATATATGTTATGTGTAGATTAGAATTGATTTCTTAGTAGCCTACTATTCTTCAAAAATCATAGTAAAGGCCATCCTGCCACAAAGGACTATGGTGGAAGGGGTGCCTATATAAATCAAGAGAAAGAACCATGAAAAGTAAGAGAACTTATTTTTGTGCAAAACCCAAGAATTAAAATCCTAGATTCGTGCATAAGATGCATGATTATTAAATCTGATTTTGCATGAGATGCATGTTTAATTAGATCTAAATATACATGAAATGTATATTTGACTGAACCTATTTCAGATTAGATTGAAATTAGTTAGATTAATTATGTATGAGATACATAGATTATTAGTTTAGATCTGAAAATTGTTTTGACATCTAAACCACCTCATGTCCATAACATACTTAATTAAAGATCTAAAATTATGAATTAAAAATTTAAAATTAAAAATTTAAATCAAGATTAAAATCTAAAATTGAGAATTCAAAATCTTAATCTTAACAATAAAACATGAGGGTCTGGGTATGGGTGCAATAATTGGGTCCAGTGAATAAACTATGATTAGGTTTTTTGATTAGATCATGTTAGAACCTTTTTCATTTTGAGTAATTGATTCAACCCAATGAATGGTTGGTTAGGATTAGGTCAAAGGAGCTCAAAGTCAAGTTTAATTTTAGTTGGTCACATCGAATCATATTTGATATGAATCGATTAACACAAGATATAATTTAGCTTTGTTTTTTGAACCTATGACGAGGTTGTTTAGTCATTCGAGTTCACCCATGGCAACTAGGTTAGTCAGACATTAGATTGTGCTGACTTAGACTTGGTCAGTTAGACATCAGATTGTGCTGACTTAATTTAGATTAAAGAGATCAAAAAATAAAACTTTCTCAATAATATTAAGTCGAGGGATCTTCCACCTTTGTAGAATATCGTGCCCTCTTTGATGTTGATTGTTCTTGGTTGGATACAGTGGTTTAGTTGTGATAAGTATCATAAATTTATTAATAAAAATATTAATTTATTAATTAATTTATATTAATTTTTAAAAATTAATAATTAATTGATACATATTTTTGAAAAATTTATATTTTTATTAATTAAAAAAATTAATTAAAAAATAATAAAAATTAAAAAATTAAATTTATTATCAATGGAAAGAGCTTATTTTTTTTGATCATAATGAAATAAGTTTTGCACAAAATGAAGAAGATATAAATTTCTAAAAAAATAAAATAAATAAAAATCAAATGAAAAATAACATACAGCTCGCCGGCTCAAGCCACCATGCCATATCAGCCGGTGTGTCTAAACGTGCCGAGCCAAGCCAATGAAGCCAGCGAGCCAAGCCAAGCCAGCCACATAAGCTGACTCAACCGCAGAAGCCATTAGCAGGTCCATAATCCAGGCGTGGACTACCAGCTTAGCAGAAACTGATGAATCATGGAGCGACACATGATGGACCTAGACCCTTAAAGGGTTCACAAAAAATCTATCATGGCTCATAGGGCATTTTGGACTTTTCACTCGACGACAGGAGGCACTGATTCATTGCGGTGTATGATGCAACCGATCCATATGGTCCATAGGAATAGTAATTATGCGATCGGATGGCTACAGTGGCTTGCGGTCAAGATCGGATGGTGGAGGATTAAAACCAAATTTGATTCAAAATCAGCTTCACACGGATCGCCATCCAATGGCAGCGCTCGATCTAGGAGATGATCCGATGGTGGAGAGAGCTCCTGATGGTGATTAGGACTCCAAACACATGATCAACGATTAGATTTTCTCCATTAATGCATGATCAATGGTCAGAATTTAATCCGACCTGATCTGGGCTGATACACATCCGATTTTAATATTTTTTGGATCATTTGATCCATATTTGATGGCCAGATTTCATCCAGAGTAATAGAATTCATCCAAGACTCCTTTTAATCTGATTTTCACTCAGATTTCTCCATATTTTGATGATCAATGACCTCCTTAGTCCCACATTGCCTGTAGAAAAAGTTTTCAACCTTCCAACATCTATAAATAAGACCCCAGGCCTCCAAAATTGATAGTCTTCGATCAAAGTGAAGCTTTGGTATAGGGTGAAGCTAGGCTTTGAGTTAATGGCTGCTTCGAGGCAACTATTGTCAAGAGAAAAAGCTGGGCTTCTACACCATCTTTCTGCCAATGCCGATCCAAGATCAGAGATTGAGCTATTTTATTTTATTTTATTTTTTTTCTTTTTAAATTTTATGTATTTAAATTCTTAACTTTTAATTAATACAATATTTATTTTTATGCTCTTTAATTTCATGCTTTTTTTTATTATAATTTAATTTCTGTTCTTTAATTATTACTCTTTATTTTACTACAAGTAGATGCTAAGATCTAACTAGTAGATCTTAGTACCAAATTTACTTTTCTACATAATTTAATTTTCACTTCATAATTTTAATTTTTAATTTTTGGCTTCAAATTTTATTTTCAAATTTTTTCTTTTTCTTTTCAAAAATCAAAAATTTTAAATCTAAAAATACTACCTTTCCTATGGATTCGATCCGACTCACTACTATCTACGTATTTTTAATTATTTTAAGAAGTTGGATTAAATTGATAAACACAGTGTCTTAACGACAATATCACGATCTTACCAAGTTTTTGGCATCATTATCGAGAAATGCATGGATATTAAATTTTTAATCTTTTTGATTTTTTTGTAAATAGGTGATAAATAAAATTTTTATTTTCTTATAAATATTGCTTGCTAACTTTTTTTAATTTTGCAAAAAAAGAGGTTAAAGAACAAAAAGAACCAGTTCAGTTTTGCTTGGTGAGATCAATCCTAAATTCTATTTATTTATTTACTTTACTTTTAAATTAATTTAAAAAAATATATTTAAATCTAATTAAAAGTTTTATGATAAGATTAGAAATCCTAACTATTTAGAACATGCATCATATTAGTTTTATTTTAATTTTATTTTTTTTAGTGATCGCTGGAGATAAGGTAAGCTCTTAAGTTTAATCAATTTCATGCATCTACTTTAGTTGCATAGAATCCCTTGTTGAAAGTGATTGTGCATATGCATCTTTAAATCAAATTAAGAAAAATAAGATAAGATGAAAATTTGATCATCTTTCCTTGGCCCACAACCAACCAACCAGCATCCTGTATTGATCTAAGCTTTTAATTTTAAAATTAATTAGACATCAGTCCTAGAAGCTCGAGCTAAATAGGATAAGAAACCCTAAGAGTTGAATCAGGTTAGGGTTAGTCAATTTGACTGGTGTCTAGGAAAGTGGTTCAAGAACGACTGGGTCCGAAGGAAGGTGATTTCTAATTAGTTTCGTTAGCTTATTTGATCAAGCATAATTAGTGTCTAAGACAAGCAATGGGGGGACTCCCATCGACCTTACACTTACCTGACCAGTTGATTGGCTGATCCTATACTTGGAGGGCTTGAAGGTGACCTTGGCAGTTAGGAGCTGTCTAGATGTAGGATAACCCTTAGTCAGGAATGATTGACCAACTTGATTGCTAACCAACATTATCACTAATTAAAATTAATTCTTCTCTCTTTTCTTAGTTCTAGGACTCCTTAGGACCTCTTCTTTAAAACTCTTCTTTCTTTCTTCTTTTTTCTCCTCTAAAAATAAAATAAAATAAAATAAAAATTAAATTAACTAAAAAAATATATTAAAAATAATTAAAAATAAAAATTAAAATAATTTTAAAAAATATTTTTTTAAAAAATAATAATATAATAAAATAATAAAAATATATATATAAAAAAATCTAAAAAATTTTGAACCATACATTAGGGTTACACTAATACATGTACGGTAAGAAATCGCTTTTTCTGATTTAATTGAACTTAATTGAATGGTTGATTCATATAAAACCTATGGCTAATCTGAACCTAATGGTCCAAAAATTAGATAAAGTTGACTTTCTTGCCTAAAAATTAGATCAACTCCTAACCCTAGGTCAACAATCTCCTCCATAATTTATATTTCCTTCTAATTATCAAAAGTTTTATTCTATTTATGCTAGCCCAACCCATCATATGAATGAATATCCTATGGCTGGACAATTTTCATCTTTTATCTAAAAATAAGTCCAAACTACTCAAGGCTACTCCAAGCCGGTTAATAATTTTCTTTCAAATTCATATAACCAACATTGGAGTAACTACTCTAATTTTCCTTAGACATCCCAACAGACTTAGGCTCAGACCCAAATTTCACCTATCTAAAACTGTCAAAATAGGCTCCAATATCAAAACTATGCCTATAATAATGGTTAGCCAAGTCAGTTTACCTAGCCATCATATAACAACCAGCTATCATATCCACCTCCTCAACAGACTAATCTAGCTAACGATAGATTTAACCAACTTTAATAATTAATTCTGAATCAACAACAATCAATCTTAACTCAATAAGAATCTATCGCCAAGCTAGAAGCTCAAATAGGATAATTAGTTGAGTCTAACACAAGAAGAGAACTAGATCAACTATCGAACCTACCAATTTCAAACAATCCATCTAATGTCCACCAACCATCTGGTTATCAATTTAATGTCTCATTTAAGAATCCCTAATTTGAGAATGCAAAAGTAATTTCTGACCATAAAAGCTATAGGACTCTTATGGATCCATACCAAGATCAGGTGAGAGAAGCTAGTACTGATGCTAGCCAAAATAAAAATTTAGAGAAACAAGTTAGTACCGAGACTAACCACATAGAAGAACCTGAGCCAAAAATTAGTACTGATGCTAGCTCCAGTTTAAATCAGATAGACATAGAGAAAAGAAAATAGATGATTTACCCGAGACTTATAAACCTAATGTCCTATTCCCTTCAACCCTAGAAGCCGGTTCTTCTTATAAAAATCAAGAGGTATGTAATAAAGTGTCAATGGAGTTATTTTAGCAAGATCATCTTAATTTACCTTCAAAATTAAAATAGCCTTTAGTCACCCTTCCAGCATCCATTGAATCAAACTTAACTTTTAATTCAAAAACTTAATTCATGAGCATTTTAGAAAAATAAATAGGAGAAATTCTTAATAAACATGGGTCTGAGAATGGGATCATAAATTATGTCCCTAAAATTAACAATAATTACATCAATAAAGGGATAAGAAATTATCTTCCTGGCAATCCAAAACTATTAGAATTTATCAATCCAATATTTGACATAGGATAGTAAGCTACATTGTGTCTGACTGAAGATGGTAAACTTAGCGCTTGTTGGGAGGTAATCCAATATTGAGTTTTTTTCATCTAATTTATCTTTTTAGTTTATTATTTTTAGGACATGTTGAATAAGTTGGAGGAAGAGCTTAAATTTTCAAAGGCATGTGCTGGACCAAAAATATACCAAGTTAGGTGTACTCTTTCATGTTCTTTATTATACTCTTTATTTTTTTTCTTCATTGAAGACAATATCGATTAAGTTGGGGGAGAGAAAAATAAAAATTTTAAATTTTTAAGTCCCCAAAAAAATTAGTATTTAATATTTAGACACTCAATTATGCTTAAGAATTGAATTAAACTAACTATTTTTAAAAGAAAATTGATGCAAGAATCAGAGAATTTATGAGATATTGAGGGATCAAGTATTAAAAAAATCCAATAAAGAGTTAAGTGTAGAATACAAAAAGTTTTTTCTTTGAGCATTTCTAATTTTTTCTACTAGCATTAAAGAAAAAACTACTTTTTATGGGCTTGTGTAGGATAACTATATGTTTCTTCATATAAAAAAAATTTAATAAAATAGTTTCTAAGTACTTCTCACTGAGTAATCGGGCCTCTTTACCTAAGCAAGCATTGAGTTTCATATCAAAAGATGGAAAGAGCAAAGAAGCTCATTGTAAAGTTAGTCTTAACTCATAGTCTGTTTGATTCAAACTAGTAAGCCCAAGGGGTATTCTATACCTAGTGTCCTAAAGTCAACTGATTTGGGAGTCATTGACCCAAGACTTGCTACATGAATCAAATAGAAAGCTTAAGGGATTAAGACACTCAATAATGGTACAATGTTAAAAAAAAATATTAATTTTTGATCGAGTAATCGGGTCTTGTTGTCTAAGCAAGCAATGATATTCGCATAAAAAAATGGGCAATATGAAAATAAAAATTAATAAATGAAGGGCGAAAGTAGCAATACACTTGCCTATATGAAAGTTTAGATAATTCAAAGATAAAGATAGGATAATTTAGAAAAAATTCAAAAAAAATTTAATGTTCTTTACTTAATTTTTCTATTGATAAGTATTAGTACCCCAATGATGTCTCACTTAAGCTCTACTGAATATCAATGGCCATTTTGAAAACTACTTAAATAAAATTTAAAACTCTAAAGTTAAAAGGTTTTAAAATTAAATTCTTTCTTTACTCAAGGATGAGCAAAGCTTAAGTTGGGAGGTGTGATAAGTACCATAAATTTACCAATAAAAGTATTAATTTATTAATTAATTTATATTAATTTTTAAGAATTAATAATTAATTGATACATATTTTTAAGAAATTCATATTTTTATTAATTAAAAATTTAATTAAAAATAATAAAAATTAAAAAAATTAAATTTTATTATTAGTAAAAAGAGCTTATTTTTTTGATCATAATGAAATAAGTTTTGCATAAAATAGAGCTAAAATGAAAAAGATATGAATTTTTAAAAAAATAAAATAAATAAAAATTAAATAAAAAATAACATATGGCTCAGTCGGCTCAAGCTGCCCTGCCATATTGGCTGGCGCATCTGAACGCACCGACCCAAGTCGATGAAGCCAGTGCACCAAGTCAACCATGCAAGCCAATTTAGCCACAGAAGCCATCAACCGGTCCATGATCTAGGCGTGGACTGCCAGCTCAGCAGAAACCGATGAGTCATGGAGCGACACGTGGTGGACCTAGACCCTTAAAGGGTTCACAAAAAATCTGTTGTGGCTCATAAGGCATTTTGAACTTTTCACTCGATGATAGGAGGTGCTGATTCATTATAGTGTATAGTTCAGTCGATCCACATGGTCCATGGGAATAGTAATTGCATGATCGGACGGTTGCAGTAGCTTGCAATCAAGATCAGTGGTGGAGGTTTAAAATGAATTTGATTCAAAATCAGCTTCATGTGGATCGCCATCCAATGGCAGCGCTCGATCCGAGAGATGATCCAACGGCGGAGAGAGCTCCCAGTGGTGATCAGGACTCCAAATGTGCAATCAATGGCTAGATTTTCTCCATCAATGCATGATCAATGGTCAGAATTTAATCCGACCTGATCTAGACTAATATGCATCCAATTTTGGCATTTTTTAGAACATTTGATCCATATTTGTTGGCCAGATTTCATCCAGAGCAATAGAATTCATCCAGGACTCCTTTTAATCCAATTTTCACTTAGATTTCTCTATATTTTGATGATCAAAGATCTCCTTAGTCCCACATTGCCTATAGAAAAAGTTTCTAGCCTTCCAATACTTATAAAAAAGATCCCAAGCCTCCAAAATTGATAGTCTTCGATCAAGGTGAAGCTTTGGTATAGGATGAAGTCAAGCTTTGGGTTAATGGCTGCTTCGAGGCAACTAGTGCCAAGAGGAAAAGCTGGGCTTTTACACCATCTTTTTACCAATGTCGATCAAAGATCAGAGATCAGGCTATTTTATTTTTTATTTTTTTAAATTTTATATATTTAAATTATAAACTTTTAATTAATATAATATTTATTTTTATGCTCTTTAATTTTATATTTTTTATTTTTATTATAATTTAATTTTTATATTTTAATTATTGCTCTTTATTTTACTGCAAGTAGATGCTAAGATCTAACTAGTAGATCTTAGTACCAAGTTTATTTTTCTATATAATTTAATTTTTACTTCATAATTTTAATTTTTAATTTTTGACTTCAAATTCTATTTTCAAATCTTTTTCTTTTTCTTTTCAAAAATTAAAGATTTTAAATCTAAAAATACTACCTTCCTTATGGATTCGACCCAACTCACTACTATCTACGTATTTTTAATTATTTTAAGAAGTCAGATTAAATTAATAAACATGGTGTCTTAATGACAACATCACGCTTTTATCAAGTTGCATCAAAGGAGAAGCAACCATTCTATTTATAGTGGGGTCGAGATAGGGTTGGATCCAAGATCTGTCAGGCAAGGGTCCAATGATGGTTTCACTCATGCTCAATGGTGGATCTGACTTAACTAAGGAATGAGATCAAGATCTGTCATATAAGGTCTCAGGACTTAGAGACCAAATTTACTATAATTTGCTTGAAAAGCATTGGATAGGAGTTGTCCACTCATCGATTGACACATTCACTAAGATCTGCTAGGTAAGGTAGTGTGCCAGTCAGTGAGACTATAGTATCCACTAGAAATCCTAACTCATGAATGGATTCTTGCTTTTCTTCCTGAGGAGTGTAGGGATTCATAGAAATAGTGAAATATAGTTTAATTTTAAAATAAAATTTTAAAATAAACTAATTAATAATTATAAAAGTTTAACTAGAAACTTCTTCTCTCTACAAAAAATTGTCGACCTCCAAATCATTTAGTTCGTCTATTGAATACAAGCAATTCTTAGGTTCTAACTATAAGGATTGGCTAAAAGATTTGAAAAGTGTTTTCAGTTCTAAATGCTTAAAGAAATCTTGAAGAGTTCAAGGGACATACCTTTAGAAGGTATGTTAGAACTGCTCGTGATTGAGACTAACCTTATGGTTTCTTCTACTATCAATTGGTTTATCGACTTTGGTTTTGGTGTGCACTTATGCACTTCAATATAGGATCTTAAGGAATCTAGAAGGTTAAGGCTAAGAGAGATGACCCTACGAGTAGAAAAAGGAGCAAAAATTGCTACTGTTGTCATAGGGACCTATCCTATTTGATTACCATCTAATTTTTATCTAGAACTAAAAGACTGTTACTATATACCTAATGTGAGTAAAAATTTGATTTCTATTTCATGCTTGACATAGGATAATTATGAAATTAGTTTCAATAAAGATCACTATGCCATTTATTTTGAAATTAAATTGGTTACACATGGTCAATTAATCAACAATCTCTATCATTTGCATATCGATGCAGATGAATTAGTTAATCTATCCGAGGAAACAATGAGTGCCATTGGATCTAAGAGATCTAGAGATGAGATAAACCTAAAGTACATGTGGCACCTTAGGCTGGGACATATCGGAGAAGAAAGGATTAACAGACTAGTAAAAGAAGATCTTTTAGACTCATTCTCGGATGAGTTGTATCCAGTCTATGATTCCTGCCTTCAAAAAAAATTGACCAGGCTACTCTTTGTAGGACATGAGGAAAGAACCACTGAGATTCTAGCTCTGGTACATATTGATGTATGTGGCCCATTTCATGTGTCATCCAGAGAAGGTTATCTCTACTTCATCAGCTTTATCGATGATTTTTCTTAGTATAGATACATATTTCATATGAGACATAAATCCAAAGCCTTTAAAAAATTCAAGGAATTCAAATCTGAGGTAGAGAAGTAAACTGAAAAATTACTTAAGATACTTTGATCAGATTGAGGAGGTGAATATTTGAGTGGCAAATTTCTTAGTTATCTCAAAGAAAATAGCATAGTCTCTCAATAGACTCCACCTAGAACATCTTAGCTTAATGGAGTTTCAGAAAGAAAAATGGGATCCTATTGGATATGGTTCAATCCGTGATGAGCTTCACTGACCTTATTTAATTTATTTGGGGATAGGCCTTACTTATTACCATTTACTTAATTAATAGAATTTTCTCTAAATTCGTTCCTAACATACTATATGAGATAAGGTATAGTAAGAAGCCAAATTTTGATTATCTCAAAATTTGGGGATGTCCGGCCTATGTCAAGCGATAACAAGTGGCTAAGTTAGAGGCAAGGTCTATGAGAGCTCACTTTATAGGATACCTAAAAAAATCTTTGGGATATTGACTCTGAGAAATTGTTGGAAGTGATGAGGTTAGAGATTGACTCAATGCATACCAACCATATTCAGATCTTAGTAGATCCACTAGCAAGAATAGTTTCTATTGGATGTAAATGGATCTTTAAGAGAAAGATTGGTTAGGATAGAAAGGTAGAGACCTTTAAAGCTAGGTTTGGCTAAAGGTTATAGTCAATGCGAAGGCATTGACTATTAGGAGACATTCTCACCAATAACCATGCTAAAGTCCATTCGAACATTGCTTATTGTTGTAGTGGCTCATGACTATGAGATATGGTAGATGGATGTAAAAATTGCTTTCTTAAATAGATATCTTGAGAACATATTTATATGAAATAGCCTCTGGGTTTCACATCTAGTAATGGAGATTATAAGATTTGTAAGCTACAAAGGTTCATTTATGGACTAAAGCAAGCATCTCGGAGTTGGAATACTCATTTTAATGATGCAATCAAATTATTTGATTAATCAAGAATGAGGAGAAACCATGTATTTTCAAGAAGGTCAGTGGGAGGGCCGTTACTTTCCTCGTATTATACAAGGATGACATCCTTCTTATTAGGAATGATATTCCCATGATAACTTCTAAGAAAGTTTGGTTGTCTAAAGAATTCTCTATGAAAGACGTTGGAGAAGCATCCTATATTTTGGATATAAAGGTCTATAGAGGTTTATCTAAAAGGATGCTTGGTCTTTCATAATAAATGTACATAGAAAGAATGGTGAGGCAGTTCAGCATGAAGAACTTCAAGAGGGGTCTATTACCCTTCAGGCATGGAGTTCATCTCTCTAAGAAGATATACCCTAGCATACTTGTGGAGATATAGCATATGAGCAAGATCCCTTATGTTTTTGCTATAGGGAGCCTCATGTATACTATATTATGTACTCGACCTGATATAGCTCTTGCTATGAGTGTTACAAGCAGATATCTATCGAATTCATGTGAGGAGTACTGAATTGTTGTGAAGAATATCCTTAAGTACTTGAGGACTAAGAATCTTTTCTTGATCTTTGGAGGAGGAGACTTATGGGTGCAGGGATACACTGACTTAGACTTCATGTCTGATATTGATGATAGAAAGTCTACATCTGGTTTTTGTAATGATGGTGTGGTTAGTTGAAAAAGTTTCAAGTAATTGATTATAGCAGATTCCATAATGGAGGTAGAGTATATCGCCATGTCGGAGGTTGTTAAGGAAGGATTCTAATTCAAGAAGTTTATTATAGAGTTGAGTGTGATGTCATCAGATATCATTCTATTCCTTTACAACAACAATGGTGCAATAGCGCTCGCTAAGGAATTGAGTGATGATTTCATCTAATTCGTGAATACCTTGAAAAGAAGTTCATCGAGGTATAGAGAGTTTACTCCATAGAGAACATGACTGAACTACTGATGAAGCCACTGAGCCAACAGAAGACTGAAGCTCATCTTGAAAAGATGGAGCTTAGGTTTATGGCTAATTGATTTTAGGTCAAGTGGGAGTTTATTAGATGTATGCCACAGAAGCTAGATTGGCTAACATATGTACACATTCTAGGGGTATTATTTTGTATTTAAAATTTTTAAATAAAATTTAGATTATTTTTCATTCATATGGTGTTTAAGTGTGTCTATGAATTATCCAAGAAATTAATGGATGATGATATGTATTATCAAGAGTTGAGAATTTGAGGCATGTGTCATTAGTAGTTAATTCTTAAATGCTTTCGATCGATGGATCGTCACGAAGATGGTGACTGATTCAAATAGATTAGTGCATAGATTGTTTTTCTTTTTAGGTAGATGAGTCTCAAATCTATAGTATGGGGATACTGGAGCGAGAGTATAGATACTTGATAAAAATTAAGGGTACCGAGCATGACCAGCATGAGAAGTTACTTGGATGGCTACCCACTCATTAGTAGCTTACTCGATGTTGTAGTTGTGTAGATAGTTCTTTGACCTATGGTACCTCGACTATTCATAGTGGGGTTGCTTTAGTTTGACTACACAATCATTTGGTTACCTAACCATTTAGAATCTTATGGTGTATGTTGACTACAGTAGATCCATTATAGGAATAGAGTGTACAACAAGATAGGATCTGTCAACCTTGGTAGACAGGAAATGGTTCTATGTAGTTCATGAGATTGACTCCTAAAGACCATGGCCATGATAGATGAAAGATGAAAAGAGTTTTCTTGAGGTTTCACATGGACTTGAGTCGATTGAATTTGGCATATGATGGATGAATGGGTTTGACGAGTTATCTTTGACCTGCATTTAGTCGGGATTCATGATAGAAGAATCGGACTACATGGTAATTGCATCTCGAGATTCATTTTAGTTATGATGGATTGCCACTACATACTGCTAGGTGTCACTGATGGATTATGAAAATAATAAGAATTATTTTGATAATTAATAATTCTTAATTGATTGAATTAGAAAGAGTTTCAATCCATTGAAAGAAGTTTTAGTGACATTATTGATGGAGATCATAATGTATCTCACTATCTTGACCGTTGGATCTTGATCAAACAATCTTAAATCCATCACAAAACCACTGCATATGCCCTTGATTCATTCTCAGATCAAATCAGAGCCGTCAGATTGAAGCTAGGAGCATTTTCAGCCATTCGATCATGCATAAGAAGGCTAAGAAAATCCTAATCATACTCAGAATGAGTTCTAGCCATTGGATGCCGACCGGGAGAGACGAGGGCCATCGGATGGTGCTCTACTGTGCCACTAGATCCTGTAGACCAGATTTGTTGAAGACTACAGTCAACTAGAGCTCGCCGCACCATTCAAAATGATAAAGTTGCCCCCATGAGCCATGATAAAAATTCTGTAGACCCTTTAAGGGTCTACGCGAACTGAGTCAGCCGTTGGTCCATGATGGACCATGCAATTTTTTGACATCAGTGTGACATTAGGGCTGGAGGGGAAGTGGACTGAATGGGCCATTTTTCACGTAGGCTAGCTCGATCTACTAGGCTGCTCTGGCTGGTCAACTGATAGGCACACTGGCTAAGCCGAGTGAGTGAATGTAGTGGAAGCATGCATTCGAATTAGAGTCAATAACTTGGACATTCGAATTAGAGTGAATAACTCAATAATCTCAATCTTGACTTTGATTCGAAGCAT
>QRFJ01004879.1:48755-155464 GCA_006176705.1 Cocos nucifera
CGGGTTATAACAACAGACAACAACGTTCTTCAAGCCAATCAGAGCTCTTTATGCCATGAAATTCCCAAATTACCCTCAGATGGTCCACCGTGCACGCGAAAAATGCTGACGTCAGCGTTGCGTCGGTGGTTTTTTTTTTTTTTTTTTTGAAATTCGATTCTGGGCTCGTTTGAAGTCCGTTTTGCCTAAAATTTTTTCATCAGAACCAGAAAAAATAAGATATTTCACATGGGTGGCTTCTTTCCTACAATAAGATTAATAAAAATATCAATTTTTAATAAAATAGATTAATTATTTTATAATTTAATACTTTTATTAATATTTTTTACCACTTATCACACCCCCTAACTGAGTCATTGCTAGTCCCTTAGCAATGTTTTATTTAATACCATATTTTAATAAGATTATCCTTTACAAAGATAAAATCTAGGATTAAAGGTCAAAAAGTTTAGAAAATAATGCTAACTAAGTATTGAGCTTCATAAGCAAATTTTCAGTCAATACAATTAAAAACTTTCTTAGAGTACATCAAAGATCTATAGCACTTATGTTCGTGATGAATAACTTTAGCATTCAGTATTAAATTAAAAGAACAAAAGTATCCTCTCTATCACTATTTGATCATTTTTCTATACATTCTCAATTTTAACTCATGAATTAAGGTAGCTTTCACACTGCCTTTTCTTTCTTTTTTTTTTCTTCTTCTTTTCTTTTTTTTTTTTACTGTGTGAGCACTCCTGGCTTTCCTTCACCGTTTTACGTAAATTTTCACACTTGACCTAGGTGTAGAGATCCAGTTACTAGGCTTTGGGCAATCCACATTAACTCTGCACTTTAAGCATATATGCTCCTAAATCAAAGTTCTTTGATAGAATGAATTATACCAATATTTTGTGATATGAATCTTCAGTGGCATTTATCAATACCTACTTTGCCTTATTAGTGCTATGTGCAATAAAAAGTGTTTAAAATCTTTTAATGACCTAAGTAGGCTGCTGAAGAAGTTACCAACTTAATCTACTTCTTTAACTCTTTACATCATTAGCAAATTATTTCTTATCATTATCTACCCAGTTTATCTGCTGCTAAGATTTTTCTCTGACAGCATGGGTTTTTTTTTTTTGTTTTTTTTAACTTTAACTTATTCTATGTTGTCTTAAAGAGAAGAAAAATAAAGGACGTAATAAAGGATAGAAATGATATATACCTGATTTATTCAGTCTAGTTTTTGGAGCTTTGAATTTGTTGAGTTCGTATGATTTTCTGCAAAGATTGGAAATACAACTACTCAGGTAGTAGTAAAATGAGCAAACAATAATAGTTATCTATAAAAATAAAAAGAAAAAAATGATCAAACACTAAAGAAGAAACAACCTATCGTGAGTTCTGATTTATAGTCTTCAGCTTGACTTTCTTTAAGTCCTAAAGTGGATCAATCCGGAGCCACTTCAATTGAAATACTTTCATGTTTGATCGAATCTTCTTTCAATTTGACATTGCTCGCTTTTATAGTCTCAAACCTGTTTTCTACAGAATTCTCATATAATGAATTTTGAATAATGTCAATTAAAAAATAAGTTTGATTATCATCAGGATATTTAGTATCTTTGAAAATATTAAAAGTAACTTGTTCGTCTTGGACTCTAAGAATTAATTTTCCTTATTGAACATCTATTATAGCTCCTCCAGTAGCTAAAAAGGGTCCTCCTAAAATAAGGGGTACATCATAATCTTCTTCCATATCAAGAACAATAAAATCAACAGGAAAAATAAACTTGTTTACCTTTACCAAGACATCCTCCACTATACCTCTTGGATATTTAATGGATCTATCGGCTAATTGAAGAGTAATAGTGGTAGGCTTTGGTTCTCCTAGACCCAGCTTCCTAAAAATAGAAAAAGGCATGAGATTAATGCTTGCTCCTAAATCACATAAAACTTTATCAAAACTACAATCACCAATAATGCAGGGGATAGTAAAACTTCCTGGATCTTTTAACTTCTGTGGTAATTTATTTTGAAGTATTGCTGAACATTCTTCATTCAAATTTATTCTCTCATGCTCCTTCAGCTTTTTCTTATTTGTTAAGATTTCTTTGAGAAACTTGGCATACCTGGGCATTTGAGTAATAGCATCTACAAAAGAAATATTAATATGTAAATTCTTTAAAATTTTGAAAAAGTTAGAAAATTCCTTATCTGGATGTTGTATTTATCTTTCTGGGAATGGCAGTGGCGGCACGTAGGGCTTCACATTTGGATCAGCAAACCGTATACCTGGAGACCATCCATCTGCTAGTTGTTTTGGTGACTGACGAGTTTGAGTTGATGGTTTCTTATTTGTAGTTGGCTCTTCAGTCTCTTTCTTCTGATGTAGCTCCTCCAGCTTTGTACCACTTCTTAGGGTGATAGCATTGACTTGCTCTCTTGGATTTATCTCTGTATTGCTTGGCAAGGATCCTTGAGGTCTCTCGGAGATTATCTTAGCCATTTGACCTATTTGCATCTCCAAGTTTTGAATTGCTGCTATTTGGTCTTGCCTAAGTTTGGCTTCCAAATTTTTTATAGTTGCTTCTTGGTTTTGCATAAATTTGACCATCAGTTCTTCTATGTTGGACTTCTTTTCAGGTACTTGGAATCCCAGGGGTGGCTGTTGTGCTGCATTTTGATTGCTCCATGAGAAATTTGGGTGCTGCCTCCATCCTTGATTGTATGTGTTGGAGTAGGGATTGTTTTGTTGCGGCCTGAAAAAATTACCAATATAATTAGCTGTATCAGTTGTTTTAGCAAAAGGATTACCTGTCTGATAATTGCTCGTATCGTGTCCTCCTCCACATAGGTCATAAGTCATGCTCTGAATATGCATAGCTGTTCCCTTTAAGTTGTTGACTTCGGCTCTAAGGGCTGCGATTTCAGCTAGTAAAGTTGGCACGCAATCTACTCCCTGCACAGCTACTAGTCTTTTTGGCATCATGCACTCTGCCTGCCATTGATAGCTTTTTGATGCCATCTCATCGATCAGATCGAAGGCTTCTTCCTCCATTTTTCGATTAATGGTTCCTCCTGCTGCTGCATCAATCATAGATCGATTAGTAGGAGACAAACCATTATAGAAAGTTTGTACCTGAAGCCATACGGGTAGTTGATGATGTGGACATCTCCTCAATAGTTCCTTGAAATGCTCTCAAGCCTCATATAGTGTCTCCATGTCCATCTGCATAAAAGAAGTGATATCGTTGCGCATCTTAGCAGTCTTAGAAGGTGGAAAGTACTTGGCTAAGAATTTTTGGGCTAGGACATCCCAAGTTGTGATAGAACCCGTCGGAAGAGAATGAAGCCAATTTTTAGCTTTATCCCATAAAGAGAAAGGAAATAACCTTAATCTAATAGCATCATCCAACACTCCATTAATTTTAAAAGTATCGCAAAGTTCAAGAAAATTAGAAATATGGGCATTCGGATCATCATGCATGTATCCACTGAATTGGACAGTTGATTGAATCATCTGGATCATCGTCGGCTTTATTTCAAAGTTGTTTGCTCGTACAGGCAGTCTCCTGATGCTCGAAGCTGCATCGACTATAGATGGTGTGATGTAATCATTTAATGAACGACATACTGGTTGAATAGCTTCATGCTGTCCTTCAGTCGCCATATCCACTCCTAGATTGATGTCGTCAGGATCTTCAGCAGCCATGTTTCTCTCTTGTTGTAGTCTTCAATAGTTCTTTCAATTTCTGGATCTAGAGATAGTAAGTTACTATGTCCAGTACATGTCATGCACTTAAATTTTTTTTTTTAATAAAAAAATTAAAAATAAATTTCTAAAGTAAAGCTAGGATCAAAATTTTAATATTGTTTTAGACACAATCTCCGACAACGACGCCAAAAACTTGATGCATGCTAATTTATAGCTATGGCAAGTGCACCAGTCAATCAAGTAATAAAGTGAATGAGTAGAGTATCATCCCTAGAGGATTGAAAAATAAGTACTGAAAAGCTCTTTTCTATGCTTCATTTAGAAGATCGATTTATGAGAATAAGAAATTAAAAAACTAAAAAATAATTAAAAGTTTTTAATTAAATAGAGAGAGTATAAATTATTAGGGTTTTAAATTCAAGAGCAATGGATTACTAAGGCAATCGGTTCACCAACTCAGTCAATACAATATTCAGGTTTTTAGATTAATTTTATTTCATGTGATGGTGGAGTCTCCTAATTTATTCACTACCCTTTGGTCCAGGCATAGCAAAACTATTAATATTTATTTATTATCCTTTGGTCCAGGTGTAATTTAAATAAATATTAATGCATTAGGTTTTGTGAAACCCTCTAATTAAAATACACTGCGTCCAAAGCGCACTAAAATTTCCGCATGCATATGAATTCTAATTTAATTCATAATACAAGGTATATAATCAAGAAGCATTAACATAGATGTACTTGGTCCGTAACATCTATGTTCATCAGATCAATTAGAAGATGGCCAGTAATCTAAAAGCATTAAGATCAGATTTATATACTCCTCATGAATAAAATTTAAAAATAAGTCATACTGAATATTGCATCAAAAGAGTGGCTACACCTTAGCCTTAGTAAAATAAAATTTAGTTCATGATAACAAATTCAAAAACAGCAAATAAAATAAAAAGCATGAAGAAATTAGACTGTTTGATTACTGAAATTGATTGTCTGCTGCTCTTGATGTGGAGAAGTTGGCGAAGAAGAAGAGGCTCCTTGATCGATGTCTTGATCGTCAAAGAAAAATCAAAAAAACTTTTTTGATTTTCTCACAAATCACTTTTCGTTTAGCTCTCTCCTCTCTCTCTCTCTCTCTTTCTTCCTCTCTCTTTTTATCCCCATCTCTCTCTTTGTCTCTCTCTTTAATTCTCCTCTTCTTTTTTTTCACGACAACACTAGGTTCTTTTATAGGTAAAGAGTTTTATTTCCCCCAAAATTCATCAAAAATTAGGTTTAGGACTCCTAAATCAACTCAAATTAAGATCTGGGTAATTCTGCCCGTTAGATCTTGATCAAACGGTCCAAAAACTACTCAAAAAGCCCTTAAAATAACCCAAATCATGTCGGATTTAATATCAACCATTGGATCATCCATTGGATCAAATCTGGGCCGTCCGATCGCATTGAAATAAGCCTTCAAACCTTTAGTTTTATGTTGGGATGAATCTCGACCATTGGATCTCGACTGGGAGCTGTGGATGCCATCCATCAGTGCCTTCTTCTCGTCCGTCCGATCAAGCTTCAGTGAAAACCGCCCATTGGATCAGCCAGAATTCCCAAATTGCCCTCCATGGACCATGCGCGAGTCCGGTGTTGCATAGACCACCGCGTTCTTCAGCCAATCAGAGCTCTTTATGCCATGAAATTCCCAAATTACCCTTCAGATGGTCCACCGTGCGCCGCGAAAAATGCTGACGTCAGCGTTGCGTCGGTGGTTTTTTTTTTTTTTTTGAAATTCGATTCTGGGCTCGTTTGAAGTCCGTTTTGCCTGAAATTTTTTTCATCAGAACCAAAAAAATAAGATCTTCACATTGGTGGCCTTCTTTCCTACATAAGATTAATAAAAGTATCAATTTCTAATAAAATATTTTAATTTATTTTATAATTTAATACTTTTATTAGTATTTTTTACCACTTATCAGTCATTTCCAAACTAGGACTTCTTGATTTGGTTCTAACTCTAACTAATTCTTGGACCAATCCTAACCAATTTAAAAATTAGTTATAATCAAATAACTAGTTAGATCCTAGCTTAATCAAGAATCCAGTTAGGCCCTAATCCAATTAATAAATTAGTTAGACTAAAATCTCATCAAACTAGGGAATGATTTCTTAGATAATTGGATTATCACATGACCCAATAGGGTTTGATCCAATTAAACCTATTATCCAATAGGACTTTAAACTATCAAATTAAATTAAATTAAATTAGATTTAATTTAAATTTTTTAGCTCAATTAAATTAAGCCCAATTGCAATCCAATTGCAACAAAATCCTCCTACAACTTATTAACTCTTAAAAAGTTTAACAATTACAATAATTGCATAGGTTTAATCATCAATCTTAATGATAATTAAATCTGAACATGATTCATAATCATGAACCAACCATCTAATCAGTCAAAAATCTTTTTTATTGTGTGATCCCATTGGTTCAATTCTATCTGATAGTGAAGATCCAACGGTCAAGAATATTTTAGGTGATTAAATTCAATCCAAACTCTAATTTGAGTCCAACAAGGACTCAAAAATTCATATTTTTCTCTTCCATTTAACCCCTCTTCATTCCAGATCCTGGCAACAGCCCGCAGGGGCCCTCCAAGCTCTCTTCTCTCTTCTTTTCTCTCTCTCCCTTCTCTTCTCTTCTTACTTTTTCTTTTCTTCTTATTTTTTTTTATCTAGGAGATTTCAATATGCCGAAAGCTAGCAAGATCAAATCTATGTACGGTTAGAGGTCTCATGTCCAGGGGAGTAAGGAAAATCCTTTGATCATGAGAGTTTGTAATTTGAACCCTATATTTCTTTTTATTTGGAAATAAAATTTTTCTTCTTTTACATGTCTTTGTTAATTAGGTTTTAATGTTGAATTTCTTATAATTTATAACTAAAAAGATAGATCATGACTGTGGAAAGATATGATTTGTACTCATGTTAGGATAAATTATAAGATTTATATTTTAATATTTAATTTTTTATATTTTATACCTAAGAAGATAGGTAGCGATTGCAGATAGATATGGTTTTTGCTCAGATTTAGATGAATTATAAGAATTAATCAAAATTATATTTATGTTCTTTGATTGCATGATCTAAATAGTTTATATCTTTGAGATGGATCTTGATCATGTTAAATATGATCCAAGCTTGGTATAATAGATTATATTAGAATCTGATCAAGAAAACATACATCTCATAAGATTACTTCTTAATAATAGAAAGATTTCATAAATCAATTATAAACTTAAATATTAAAAGATGAAACTAAAACCCTAGATAACTTTTTTTTTATTATTAATTAATTCTTAAAATCTTAATTAATTAATTATTTTTCTTTTTTTATTTTAATTTACTTAATTTAAATTGATTCTCTTTAATTTACTATTTTAAAATTCTACTTTAAAGATTAATTTAATTTTTTTAATAAAATTGAATGCAACTCAGCCTTTAATCCTTGAGAAAATCGACATCCAACTCACTACTATCCTAAATATTAAAATCAAGTTTAATTTTTATTTGATGCTGTAACGATAAGCAATTAAATTTTTGGCACTGTTGTCGAGGATTGTAGCATGATTGCTTCAATAAAAAAAATTAAATAAAAAATTAAAAATAATTTTTTAAATTAATTTCTTATTTACTGCTTTATATGCTTTATTATCTTATTTATTTTATTACTTTATTTTATTGCATAATTTATTTCATTACCTTATTTATTTTTCTATTTTATTTTATTGCTTTATTATCTTTTATGCTTTACTTTTTATTTATTTTACTACTTTATATTTTTAATTTATTATTTTATATTTTTAGTTTATTATTTACTATTTTTTTATCTTTGCTTTTCATACTTTATTCTACTGATTAATAATTTATTTTTTATTATCCATTAATTTAATTGAATTACTTAATTACCTATTATTTATGCTTTCTTTAAATTTTTGATTTATATTGCTTTTCATATATGGTTTATTAATTGCTTTCTAGCTAGATTACCTTAATTGCATAGTTAAATAATTATCTTATTCTACATAATTAATTTATTGCTTAGAATAAATTATTATTTTAAAAATTAATTTAATTTCTTAGGCTATCTAGTTATCTTTTAAGCCTAGTATAATTTACTTTCCAATTAGCTTGATTCTCTAAATTAGTTTAGATTAAACCTAACATAATCAATTTAATTAAAATCTATCTTTTATTTTTCTTATGTTAAATAATCTGATAAAATAAGTAAACAAATACAGCTCATAACACTTAATTAATATAGAAAAAATAATTAAATCTTAAAAGAAATCAATATGTTTTGACACCTTATTTTATTTGCATTGCATATTCATAATATACTTTAAGGATATAACCATTAAATAAGATAAGGTAAAAATTTGATCATCTTTTCTTAGCTCATAAACCACCATCCTTCATATTGCATTAACCTAGATCTTAAATTAAAATCAATTAGATGTTAGCCCTTAAGGATATTCGAGCTCATTAGGATAAGAAACCCTAAGAGTTGAACTAGATTAGGGTTAGTGATAAGCATCATAAAATCACCAATAAAAATATTAATTTATTAATTAATTTATATTAATTTTTAAAAATTATTAATCAATTTATATATAATTTTTAAAAAATTCATATTTTTATTAATTAAAAAACTAATTAAAAAATAATAAAAATTAAAAAATAAAATTTTATTATCAATGGAAAGAGCTCATTTTTATAATCACAACAAAATAAATTTTGAGTAAAACGAAGCTAAAACAAAAAAGATATGAATTTTTTAAAAAATAAAATAAATAAAATTTAAATAAAAAAAGAAAATGGCTCAGCCGGCTCCGCAAGCCAAGCCAAGCCATCAAAGTTGACTCAGCCGATGAAGCCATCAGTCGGTCCACGATCTACGCATGGACCGCTAGGTGCAGCAGAAACTGATGAATCACAGCACGACACATGGCGGACTTGGACCCTTAAAGGGTCCACAGAAATTTATCGCGGCTCATAGGGCAATCTGGTATCTTCACTTGGCAATAGAGGCACTGATTGGCTATGGTGTGCGGTGCGATCGATCCATGCGGTCCATGGGAAAAGTAATTGTGCGATCGGACGGCTGTGGTTGATTACGATTAAGATCGGACGATGGTGGTTATTTTCAGGTTTGATCCAAATTCTATCAGCGATCTGGCGCGATCCGATGGCCAAAAAACTAAGTGATGAAGATCCAATGATCCAGAATGCTCTCGGTGGTGATCAGGACTCCCGATGCATGATTTGCGGCTAGATTTTCTCCATTAACGTGCGATCGAACGGCTAGAATTTAATCCAACCTGATCTAGGCCGATACTCATTCGATTTTGATGATTTTTGGACCGTTGGATTCCTATTTATGGCCAAATTTCATCCAGAGTAGTAGAATTTGTCTAGGACTTCTTTTAATCTAATTTTTATTTAGATTTATTTATAGTTTGATGATCAAAGAGTTTCTTAGTCCCACATTGCCCAGAAGCAAACTCTCCAGCCCTCCTAGCTCTATAAAAAGGACCTCAGGTCTCCAGAAATCAACATCTTCGATCAAGGTGAAGCTTTGGTACAGGGCAAAGCCAGGCTATGGGTTAAAGGCTGCTTTGAAGCAACGGATGCTGAGAAAAAGTGCCAGGCTTCTACACCATCTTTCTACCAATGCCGATCCAAGATCAGAGATCAGGCTATTTTATTTTTTTAAAATTCCATATATTTAAATTCTAAAATTTTAATTAATAAAAATTTTATTTTTATATTTTAATTTCTTAATTTTTATTGTAATTTAATTTTTACACTTTAATTATTATTTTTTATTTTATTGCAAGTAGATGCTAAGATCTAATTAGTAGATCTTAGTACCAAGTTTAAATTTCTGCATCTTTTAATTTTTACTTTTAATCTTCCGACTTCACTTTTGATTCCAAAACTTAAATCATTTTTTTTTTAAAAAATCAAAGATTTTAAATCTAAAATACTATCTTTTCTGTGGATTCGACCCGACTCATTGCTATCTATGCATTTTCAATTATTTTAAAAAGTTGGATTAAACTAATAAACATGGTGTCTTAACGACAACATCGCATACCTATCAAGTTTTTAGCACCATTGCCGGGAAAGGCACAGACATTAAATTTTTGATCTCTTTAATTTTTTTATAAATAAATTATAAGTAAAATTTTTACTTTCTTATAAATATTGCTTGCTAATTTTTTTTATTATTTTACAAAAGAAAGATTAAAGAATAAAAAGAACTAGAAGTTTTGCTTGGTGAGATCAATCCTAACCCTAATTCTCTTTTCTTTTTATTTATTTATTTACTTATTTTATTTTTAAATTAATTTGAAAAAATATCCATTTAAACCTAATTAAAAACCTCATGATAAGATTAGAAACCCTAACTATTTAGAGCATGCATCATACTAGTTTTATTTTTATTTTTTATTTTATTTTTTTTTGATGATTGCTGGAGGCAAGGTAAGCTTTTCAGAATTCAGTTAGTTGATGCATCTAGTTTAAATTGCATAGAACCCTTTGATTGAAAATTTTTTGTGCATATTCATATTAAACCAAATTAAGGGTACAACTCAATTAAACAAGATAAGGTGGGGATTTGATTATCCTTCCTTGGCCCACAAACAACCAACTAACATTCTGCATTGACCTAAGCCTTTAATTTTAAAATCAATTAGACATCAACCCTAGGAACTCGAGCTCAATAGGACAAGGAATCATAAGAGTTGAACTAGGTTAGGATAAGTCAATTTGACCGGTATCTAGGAAAGTGGTTTAGGGACGACTGGGCCCGAAGGAAGGTAGTTTCTAATTGGTTCCGTTCGCTTACCTGGCCAAGCATAATTGGTGTCTAAGGCAAGCAATGGGGGGACTTCCACCGACCTTACACTTACCTAGCTAGTTGATTGGCTAATCCTACACTTGGAGGGCTTGAAGGTGACTTCGCAGTTAGGAGCTGTCTAGATCTAGGATAACCCTTAGTTAGGATTGATTGACCAACTTGATTGCTAACCAATATTAAATCTAATTAAACCTAATTCTTCTCTTTCTTCTTAGTTCTAGGACTCCTTAGGACCTCTTCTTTAGAACTCTTCTTTCTTTCTTCTTACTCCTCTAAAAATAAAATAAAATAAAATAAACTAAAAATTAAATTAAACTAACTAAAAAAATATTAAAAATGATAATTAAATTAAATTAAATTAAATTTAAACTAATAAATAAAATAATTTAAAAAATTAAATTTTAATATAATAAAATAATAATAATAATAAAATAAAAATAAATATTCTAAAAAATTTTTGAACCATACATTAGGGTTACACTAATACATGCATGGTAAGAAATCGCTTTTTCTGATTTAGTTGAACTTAATTGAATGGTTGATTCACATTAAAAATAATAATTAAATGGCTAATTTGAATCTAATAATCCAAAAATTAGATAAAGTTGATCTTCTTGCTAAGAAAATAGATCAACTCCTAATCCTAGGTCAACAATCTCCTACACAATTCATATCATCTTCTAATTATCAGAAGATTTATTCAATTCATGCTAGCCTAATCCATCATGTGAGTGAATGTCCTATGACTGCACAGTTTTCATCTTTTATCCAAGAACAAGTCCAAACTGCTAAAGGCTACTCCAAGTCGGTTAATAATCCATTTTTAAATTCATATAATCTAGATTCGAGCAACCACCATAATTTTTCTTGGACATCTCAACAGACTCAGGCTCAGACCCAAATTTTATTGATACAAAATTATCAAAATAGATTCCAATACCAAAATTATGCCTATAACAGAGGTCAGCCTAGTAAGCCTTTTCAGCCACCATACCATAATCAGCCCTCATACCCACCTCCTCAATAGACCAATCTAGCTGATGATAGATTTAACCAACTTCAATAATTGATTCTGACTCAACAGCAATCAATCGCTAAGCTAGAAGCTCAAATTGGATAATTAATTGAGTCTAACATGAGGAGAGAACTAGATCAACTACTGAATCTATCAATTTCAAACAATCCACCTAATGTCCACCAATCACCTGGACCAAGTTATCAATTTAATGTCTCACCTAAGAATCTCCAATTTGAGAATACCAAAGTAATTCTTGAACTTAAAAGCTATAGAATTCTTATGGATCCATACCAAGATCAGGTGACAGAGGCTAGTACTGATGCTAGCCAAAATAAAAATTTAGAGGAATTGGTTAGTACTGAGACTAACCATATAGAAGAACCCGAGCCAAAAACTAGTACGGATGTTGGTTCTAGTTTAAATAAGATAGAAAAAGGGAAAAAGATAATAGATGATTTATCTGAGACTTATAAATCCAAAAGTCTGTTCCCTTCAACCCTAGAAGCCGGTTCTTCTTACAAAAATCAAGAGACATGTAATGAAATATCAATGGAGTTATTTAAGCAAGATCACATTAATTTACCTCCAAAATTAAAATAGCCTTTAGTCACCATTCCAGCACCCATTGAATCAAACTTAACTCCTAAAACTCCATTCATGAGTATTTTAGAAGAACAAATAGGAAAAATTCTTAATAAATATAGGTCTGAGAATAGAATCATAAATTATATCCCTAAAATTATCAATGATTATATCAATAATAGGATTATAAATCAACTTTCTGAGATTGGCAATCCAAAACCATTGGAATATATCAATCCAATATTTAACATAGGATAGTAAGCTGCATTATGTCTGGCTGAAGATGATAAACTTAGAGCTTATTGGGAGGCAACCCAATATTTAATTTTTATCTAATTTATTTTTTTAGTTTATTTTTTTAGGATAATTTGAATAAATTGGAGAGACAGCTTAAATTTTCAAAGGCATGTGCTGGACCAAAAATATACTGAGTTAGGTGTATTCTTTCATGTTCTTTATTACACCCTTTATTTTTTTTCTCCATTAAGGACAATGTCGATTAAGTTGGAGGGAGAAAAATAAAAATTTTAAAATTTTAAGTCCTCAAAAAAGTTAGTATTTAGTATTTAGACACCTAAATATGCTTAAAAATTGAATTAAACTAAGATTTTTTAAAAGAAAATTGATACATAGATCAGAGAATCTATGAGATATTAAGGAATCGAGTATTAAGAAAATTTAATAAAGAGTTAAGTCTAGAATATAAAAAGTTTTTTCTTGGAGCATTTCTAATTATTTCTACTAGCATCAAAGAAAAGTCTTCTTTTTATAGGCTTATGTAGGGTAACTATACATTTCTTCATATAACAAATTTATTTTAATAAAATAGTTTTCAAGTACTTCTCACTAAGTAACTGGGCCTCTTTGTCTAAGCAAGCATTGAGTTTCACATCAAAAGGTGGGAAGGGTAAAGAAGCTCGTTGTAAAGCTAGTCTTAACTCGTAGCCTATTTGATTCGAGCTAGTAAGCCCGAAGGGTATTCTATACCTAGTGCCCTAAAGTCAACTGGTTTGGGAGTCATTGGCCCAAGACTCACTACATGGATCAAATAGAAAGCTTAAAGAATTAAGACACTCATTAGTGGTACAACGTCAAAAAAAAAAAATTAGTTTTCCACTGAGTAACCGGATCCCATTGCCTAAGTAAGCAATGATATTCGCATAAAAAATTGGACAATATGAAAATAAAAATCAATAAATGAAGGATGGAAGTAGCAATACACTTGTCTATATGAAAGTTTAGACAAATCAGAGATAAAGATGGGATAATTTAGAAAAATTATGAAAAATTTAATATTTTTTACTTAATTTTTTTATTAATAAGTATTAATACCCTAATGATATATCTCATTTGAGCTCTACTGAATATCAATGGCCATTTTAAAAACTGCTTAGGTAAAATTCGAAACTCTAAAGTTAAAAGATATTTAAAACTAAATTCTTTTTTTGCTCGAGAATGAGCAAAGCTTATGTTGGAGGGTGTGATAAGCATCATAAATTCTCCAATAAAATTATTAATTTATTAATTAATTTATATTAATTTTTAAGAATTATTAATCAATTTATATATAATTTTTAAAAAATTCATATTTTTATTAATTAAAAAATTAATTAAAAAATAATAAAATTAAAAAATAAAATTTCATTATTAATAGAAATAGCTCATTTTTTTGATCACAATGAAATAAATTTTAAGTAAAACGGAGCTAAAATGGAAAAGATATAAATTTTTAAAGAAATAAAATAAATAAAATTTAAATAAAAAAAGAAAATGGCTCAGCCGGCTCCGCAAGCCAAGCCACCAAGCCAAGCCAAGCTATCAAAGCCGACTCAATCGATGAAGCCATTAGCCAGTCCACGATCTAGGCGTGGACCGTCAGCTCAGTAGAAATCGACGAATCACAGTGCGACACATGGCGGACCTGGACCCTTAAAGGGTCCACAAAAATTTATCGTGGCTCATAGGGCAATCTGGTATTTTCACTTGGAAATAGAGGCACTGATTGGCTATGGTGTGCGGTGTGGCCGATCCATGTGATCCATGGGATCAGTAATTGCGCGATCAGACGACTGCGGTTGATTGCGGTCAAGATCAGACGGTGGTGGTTATTTTTGGGTTTGATTCAAATTCTATCAGCGATCTGACATGATCTGATGGCCAGAAAACCATGTGATGAAGATCCAATGGTCCAGAATGCTCTCAAAGATGATCAGGACTCCCGATGCATGATTTGCAGCTAGATTTCCTCCATCAATGCGCGATCGGATGGCTAGAATTTAATCCGACCTGATCTAGGCCGATACTCATCCGATTTTGATGATTTTTGGACCGTTGGATATCATTTATGGCCAAATTTCATCCAGAGTAGTAGAATTCATCTAGAACTTCTTTTAATCCAATTTTTATTTAGATTTCTTTATATTTTGATGATTAAAGAGTCCCTTAGTCCCATATTGCCCAAAAGCAAACTCTCCAGCACTCCTAGCTCTATAAAAAGGACCTCAGGCCTCTAGAAATCAACATCTCCAATCAAGGTGAAGCTTTGGTATAGGGCAAAGCCAGGCTATGGGTTAAAGGCTGCTTTGAAGCAACGGATGCCGAGAAGAAGAGCCAGGCTTCTACACCATCTTTCTGCCAATGCCGATCCAAGATCAGAGATCAGGCTATTTTATTCTTTTTAAATTCCATGTATTTAAATTCTAAAATTTTAATTAATAAAAATTTTATTTTTGTATTTTAATTTCTTACTTTTTATTGCAATTTAATTTTTGCACTTTAATTATTACTTTTTATTTTATTGCAAGTAGATGCTAAGATCTAATTAGTAGATCTTAGTACCAAGTTTAAATTTTTGCATCTTTTAATTTTTATTTTTAATCTTCCGACTTCACTTTTGATTCCAAAACTTAAATCATTTTCTTTTTCTTTTCAAAAATCTAAGATTTCAAATCTAAAATACTACCTTCCCTGTGGATTCGACCCAACTCACTGCTATCTACGCATTTTCAATTATTTTAAGAAGTCGGATTAAACTGATAACTATGGTGTCTTAATGACAACATCGCATACCTATCAATTAGTCAGTTTGACTGGTATCTAGGCAAGTAGTTCAGGGATTATGTCTCGAAGGAAGGTGGTTACTTAATTAATTTCGTTAGCTTACTTGGCCAAGACAATTGATATCTAAGAAAAGCAACGGGGGCACTCCCATCGACTTTACACTTACCTAGTCGGTTGAGTGGTTGATTCCTTACCTAGAGGATTGAAGATGATCTTGGCAGTTAGGAGCTATGTAAATATAGGTAAACCCTTAGATAGAGAGTCCATGCTTGCCTAACTTGTTTACTATTATAATTTAAATCCTAATTAAAACACTCTCCTCTATCATCTCTAGATCTAGGATCCTCTCGGTTCTCATCTTTAGAATTTTTTCTCCTCATCTCTTTTCTCATTCTTTCTAATAAAATAAAATAAAATAAATAATAATTAAAAAAATTGCAATGATCTAGAACCCTTGATTGTACATATTTATATAATTAGAACAATCAAAGATGGACCTCAAGAGTAGAGTGGATGAGCTATCCAGTAGATTAGATAGTCTAATAGCCATTAGACACTCTTCAAATCCATCATTTCTTCTTATGCAATAAGTTTATGCAATTTGTTCGAGCCCTACCCATGATGCAAGTGAATGCCCGCATTGATTTTCTGAGTATATATATGAGTAAGTTTATCAAAATCAAACCCAAATGGCCTACACACTAGGAAATAATCAATACTTCAACACTTACAATTCAAGCTAGGGGGCTCGACCAAATTTTTCGTCGCAATCACAACCAGTGATTACCCTGGTGCCATAAAGACCCATATTCATGGATGCACCTTATGATATGCCCTACCTACATTATTAATCTTCTCTACATTATAATGAGTCATCTTGTGAGAAGAGGATTCAACAAGCAGTAGATGAGTTAGAATTTATCAATCAACGATTGAATAATCTAGAGGAACAAAAGGCTTAATTCTTTAGAAAAATGCTTAGAAGTCATGATAAAGTCACAAAACGATCTTATGCAAACCTTTAAAGAACTAAAGAAGCAAAGGCTTACATTCAAATAGTAGAAGGAAAGAGAATTGTCCAGTCAGCCTGAGAGTGAATCTGAGGGACCATACCTAGCTAGAAATTTTAATATCCTAAAACTTTTTTCTGAACAATCACATATAACCCTCAAGAAAGTAGTCATGAAACAATCTTGCACAACCAAAAAGACCCTCTTAGATTATATAATTGAAGAAAAAACATATAGAAAACCATTTATATCATCATCTCCTTTACCTATGGTCATAGAACAACCTAGAAAAACTAGAAAGACTCTATTAGACCATATAATGGAGGCAGCAAAATATAGAAAAAAATCAGAATGGTGGGATGAACCAATTCCATCACCTTACTTATATATGGACCCATCCCTAAGAGCTTTAGAATCACCAATTTCTTTTAATGAGGATGGACAAACTGATGAGATGATGGAATTAATAGAGACTTCCCAAGAACCACAAGCAAATAACATACTAGAGGAAGCTTCACCCATAATTCTTTTTCAAAATTCATTAAATCTCTATTTGGCTCATTATGACGTAGATGATCTTGATGACGATGGATACAATATAGAAGTTAATAACCAAGTAGATACACCCTATCTTAAAACCATCCTTTGGATTGAAAAACTTGAGCCACTACCTAATCCACCAAATAGCTTCCTTATTAGAACCACCAACTAACCTAAAATTTAAATCACTTTCTGATAAACCTACAGACACACTACCAGTGATACCTACCTAGGAAGATCAACCTATTCATATTCTAAAAGCATATAAAGAAGCTGTTGGGTAGGACATTACTGATAAGAGGGATAATGATTTTATGAATGATTTTTTTGTATTCTACACTATTTTTGAGGATGGCCTCCAAAAATTATCTATAATATTAAAATGATGTATGAAGGTAGATTTAAAATTAATTTAAAAAAGTGTCATAATTAGAAAGAATTGATACCAAGACACATTAGATCCAAAAAAAGGGCTGGGGTAGATTAGGTTATAGTTAAATAATTGCTAAACCACCACCCTCAATTTTGGCCCATCAAATACAATTTCTTCGTGATTACCATAATAATTTTAAACTTTGGAATAGCATGCTTGCTTTGAATACATTGTTGATTATGGCCACGCCTAACCATCAAAAACTATTCCATGAATGATTTTCTACTATAATGACAAGGCCTCCTGATTGGTCCTATACTTTTAAAATCCTGAAGGATACACTCAAAATAATTATACCTAAAACTCCTTCATAGGATCCAACTGAAGACGTTAAACTTAGCGCTTACTAAATGGCAACCCAGCTTTTGCATTTGCTTTTTGCATCTAAATTTTCTTTTTATTTTTAGTTTACTTTTCTTTTAGGATTAAGTTGGGGGGAGAACTACAAACCTATGCTGAACGAAGAATAATTAAAGCCCAGATCGAGATAAAAAATATGCTAAATCAGGTGAACTCTTTTCTTATTATCTTCTTGTCATTTATCACACTCTAATTTTCTTTCCTCCATTGAGGACAATAGAAATCAAGTTGGGGGGAAAGGATAAATAAAAATTTTAAGTCCTTGAATATGATAATAATTAGTCTTATGTACCTAATTTCAAGTCAATTTAAAATTTTACAGGCATTTTAATCAATAATTGATTAATAATTTAGAGAATTTTTGAAATACTAAGGACCAAATTATTAAAAAAATTAAATAAATGGTCAGGTCTAGAATAAATAAATTTTTGAGTGATTCTAAACCCTTCTTCTAGTCTATATTCAATAAAGAATTTACTTTATGTGGGTATGAGTAAAAAAAAATGAGAACTTTTTTTTTGAAAAAAAAGAGAAATAAAAAGTAAGTTCTAAACATTGGTCTCCCATCGAGTAACCGGGTCCTGTTGCCTAATTAAGCAATATTATTTACATCAAAAAATGGATAATATGAAAAAAACTTGCTATATAGTTAGTTTTAACCTATAGCCTATTTGACTCGAGTCGGTAAGCCTGAGGAATGTTCTACACCTAATGCCCTAAAGCCAACTAGTTTAGGAGTCATTGGTCCAAAGCTCACTACAATGGTTAGATAGAAAGCTTAAGAGGTTAAAACATTGCACTAGCTATAAAAATTAAAAAAAAATAGTTCATATTAAAGATAGAGGATTTAAAAAATAAATATGGAGAATTAGTCAAAGAAATGCTCTAAAATTTTATGTTCTTCACTTACCACTATTTAGGATAGAATTAATAATCTTATAATGTATTTCTTAAATCTTTAATCAGATATCAACTAACTTTAGGATGATTTATAAAAACTTTCATATCTTATCAAGTTGGTACATACTTCTAATTTTTCTTTTTTTACTCAAGGATGAGTAAAACTCAAGTTGGAGGGTATGATAATTATCATAAATTATTAAATAAAAATATTAAAATATATAATAATTAAAATTTATTTTAAAAAATTGATACTTTTATTAATGTTTTGTAGGAAAGAAGCTCACTAATATAAAGAGCTTGATTAATGGATTCAAATGGATCAATTTCATGCAAATTGGAGCTAAAATGGAAGAGATACGAAGGCTGGAAGTTAAAAAAAAAAAATTTGGCTTAAGCTGGTTCGCTCGGCTTAGCCGACACACCTGTCAGCCAGCCTACCAAAGCAACCTGGTGGACTGGCCAAGCCTGCATAGAAAATGGCCTATTCAGCCCACTTCCCCTCCAGCCCTGACATCACCTTGACGTCAGAAAACCACGGGTCCACCATGGACTAGTGGCTGACTTAGTGTGTGTAGACCCTTAAAGGGTCTATAAAATTTTTATTACAGCTCATGGGGCCAATTTAATCATTTTGGATGACGTAGCAAGCTCTGGTTGGCTGCGGTCTTTGATGAATTCGGTCTATAGGGTCTGGCAGCATAGTTGAGCACCATCTGACGGCCCTCGTCTCTCTCGGTTGGCATCCAACATCTGGAACTCATTCCCAGTGTGATTAGGATTTTCTCAGCCTTTTTATGTGTGATCAAATGATCGAAAATGCTCCTAGCTTCAATCCGATGGCTTTGATTTGATCTGAGCATGAATCAAGGGGTTATGCGATAGTTTTGTGATGGATTTAAGGCTGTTTGATCAAGATCCGATGGCTAGAAATATTTTGGATGATTAAATTTGATCTAGACTCTAATTTGGATCCAACAAAGACTCAAAAATCCCTATTTTTCTTTTCTATTTAACCCCTCTTCATGCCAGATCCTGGCGATAGCCTGCATTGGCCCTCCAAGCTCTCTTCTCTCTTCCTTTTCTTCTCTTCTCCTCTCTTCTCTTTTTTCTTTTCTTTTTTCTTTTTTCTTTATCTAGGAGATTCTAATATGCTGAAGCCTTACAAGATCAAATCTATGTATGGCTAGAGGTCTCATGTTTAGGGGAGTAAGAAAAGTCTTTTGATCATGAGAGTTTGTAATTTGGAACTTGTATTTTTTTATTGGGCAATAAAATTTTTTCATCTTCTATATGTCATTCTTATTTATATTTTAATGTTGAATTTCTTATAATTTATAATTAAAGAGATAGATCATAATTATAGAAAGATACAGTCTATACTCAAGTTAGGATAAATTATAATATTTATATTTTAATATTTAATTTTTTATAATTTATACCTAAGAAGATAGATCATGATTGCAGATAGATATGGTCTGTGCTTAGATTAGGATAAATTATAAGAATTAATCAAAATTATATTTATGTTCTTTGATTGCATGATCTAAATAGTCTATATTTTTGAGATGGATCATGATCATGTTAGATATGATCCTGCTCGATATAATAGATTATATTAGAATCTAATCAAGAAAACATACATCTTATATGATTGCATGTTGATAATAGAAAGATTGCATGAATCAATTATAAACTTGAATATTGAAAGATGGAACTGAAATCCTAGAGCACTTCTTTTCTTCTTATTAATTAATTCTTAAAATCCTAATTAATTAATTATTTTCTTCTTTTATTTTAATTTACTCAATTTAAATTGATTCTCTTTAATTTACTGCTTTAAAATTTTGCTTTAAAGATTAATTTAAAATTTTATCTTTTTAATAAAATTGAATTCAACTCAGCCTTCAACTACCAAGAAAATCAACATCCGACTCACCACCATCCTAAATATTAAAATCAAGTTTAATTTTTATTTGATGTTGTAACAACAAGCAATCACATAGAAACCCTTAACACTTAGTAACATCACTAAAAATAGGTTTATGATTGTTGAAACCAAAGAAAGTCATTAGGAAGAGTTCAGCATGCATCTGCAAAATTCTAGAGCTACCCATTACTATTGTCCACACTAGGGGAGTCGACTCAGCTCGATCTTGAGTCAACTCAAAGTCATCAAGGAGTCGACTCAAGCTCTGAGATCCAAAAATGCAACTCTTTAGATTTTCTAATAGAGTCAACTCAAGAATTGTTGAGTCGACTCAAGCTCTATGCCATGCCAATCCTGAAGGAAAAATCCTATTTTCCTTGCACAAGATCGTTTAGATCTAATTGGATCTGAGGAAATATTTTAAAATTTTTTTCTATAATCCTAATCAGATCTGAGACATCTTAGATCTGATCCTAAAGATCTAATATTAAAAATTAAAATTAAAGTTAAATTAAATTAAATTTCATACCTTTGCTTTGGGTAATAAGATTACCCCATGATGATCTTGATCTATCCTGAGGTTCTGGAAGGAGCCACGCATGTGCTTAGCCTCTAATAGTATTCACTTGAGTAGGATCTAGATATCTTCTCCTTGTAAATCTTTTTTTCAAAAATTAAATTTGGATCCGATCTGAAGAACCTTCAAAATAATTTGAAAAGGCTGCTTGTCCGTCTCACGAATACTATTGCATAGATCCTGAACTTATGACAAAAATCTTGGACCTTCAACTCAGATTTGGGCCTAACATTTTAGGCCTGTAGAAGAGAGGGAGATAGAGGAGGCAAGGGATATCAGATAGCTGTCTCCTTTGGACATGGAAAATATATTTTGCGCGATGCTTGATAATGGTGTGAGAAAGGTTTCTCAAACCCAACGCCATCTAGAGTCCTTTGACCAAATCACTTATTATTTGATCAAAAGAACTCTATGAATTATTCTCCACAAAAAACCACCAGATTTGATCTAGTTATGTCACCAAAATTGATTAAAAAAGTGGGCAACATGAGTAGATAAGGAAGAGTCCATTACGCCTAGGACTCTTCCCTTAAGAGTTTGATCCAAATCAAACTCTATCAAAACCTAGTCAAAACTCTATCATAAATCATGAAATTTGGTATACCCATAGCATGACTCAAACCCTATCCATTTGCACTAGTCCATTTTTCAACTTTTGACCCTAGTCCATTTGCACTATGAATGGATTTAATTTCTATAATTAATCTAACCTAAACTTATTCTAGTTAGATGAAAATAAATCCATTTAAGATACAAAAATGAGTCAAATCAAATTTGACTCAGTTGCAATGAATCAGAAAGATTACAGAAGGAGAAAGTCAGGCTCAATTGTGTGCTAGCATGATTACTTTAAACTTGATTGGATTTAATCCAAATCAATCAAAATGGGTTAGCTTAATTGATGACATCCAGACCTTAACCCTTATTTGTATGATCTAGTTAGGTTCAGTTCTGTATGATAATGAGACATGTCATGATCTCTATCATCGACATCATCGAAATATCTTTCGATAGATCAGAACTTTTTTGATTCATACAATTAGAATGATCGATCATCAAAATCATTCTAATTGCTCCCAAAATCCACCAGTGACACCTAGCAGTATATGGTGGCAACCCATCAGAGCTAAAAGTGAACCTCTTGGTGTAGTTGCCTGTGTGATTGGATTCTATCTTAAGCTCCGATAGGATTAGGGTTAAGGTGAACTCGTTAAACCCAATGTTTGTCATATGAATTAATCATTCGATTTGAGTCCAATGTGAAATCTTAATAGAAACTCTTTCTATCATCTTCACTCTACCATGACTATGGGCTTAAGGACTCAATCTCATGATTATCATAGAGCTACACCTTATCTATCGAGATAGATAGATTCTCTATTGGTGCAATCCAATTTCTATAATAAACATGCTATAGCCAACATACACCTCAGAATTTTGAATGGCTAGAAGATTGAGTTATGGTATAGTTAAACTATAACACCCTCAAGGTGAACTATTAATGCACCTTAGATCAAAGAATCATATACACCACTGCACCATCGAGTCAGTCATCGACGAGAAGGTAGACTTTCTTATGACTACTTGAGGTGGTCATACTCAGTGCCCTCATTCTCTAATAAGTATCTATAGTCTCACTCCGATATCTCCACACCATAGACTCAAGATACGTCTATCCTAAGAAAGCGATCATACACCAATCGTTTGGATCGATCACCATCCTCATGATGATCCTACGGTCGAAAGCAGTTTATGAGTTAATTATGAAAATTCATGTCTTAAATTTTCAACTCTTGAAAATATGAATTGTTATTACCATTAACTCAAAGGATGTATTACAAATACTTTTAAATACACACTATGATAGAAAATAATATTTTTATTAATTTATAGTCAAAATTATAAAATAATCCTTAGAAGTGTATTACAAGTGATAGCCAATCTAGCTTTTAGGGTACACATCTAACAAACTCTCACTTGACCTAAAGCATATTGGCTGCAAATCTATGTCCCATCTTCTTAAGATGGGCTTTGATCTTCTGTTGGCTCAATGACTTTGTCAATGGGTCAGCTGCATTATCTATAGTTTTAACTCTCTTGACCTCGATGTATCCCTTCTCGAGGTAATCATGGATGAGGTGATATCGTCGCTCGATGTGCTTGGATTTTTTATGAGACTTTGGCTCCATAGCTAGGGCTATGGCATCATTGTTGTCACAGAATAGAGGGACGACATCTGATGGCATCACTCTGAGCTCTGCAATAAACTTCTTGTACCAGAATGCTTCTTTTGTAGCTTTTGATGCAGTAATGTACTCTAATTCCATGGTGGAATCTGCTATCATCGTCTGCTTGAAACTCTTTCAGCTGACAGCACCACCATTGCACACTAATAGACTTCTAGATATCGACTTTTGATTATCTATGTCAGACATAAAATCCAAGTCTGTATACCCCTGGACCTGGAGTTCTTCATTACTAAAAACTAGAAACATATCCTTAGTCCTTCTTAATTACTTAAGGATATATTTCACAGAAGTCCAGTACTCTTTGCTTGGATTCAACTGATACCTGCTCGTGACACTCACAGCATGGGCAATATCAGGTTGCATACATAGCATGGCATACATGAGGCTCTTGAAGCATAAGGAATCTTGCTCATGTGTTCAATCTCCTCAGATGTGCTAGGGCACATCTTCTTGGAGAGATGAATGCCATGTCTGAAGGATATTAAACCCCTTTTGGAGTTTTTCATGCTAAACCTCTTCAGCACCTTCTCTATGTACATTTTCTATGAGAGACCTAGCATCCTATTTGATCTATTCTTATAGACCTTAATTCCTAGAATAAAGAATGCCTCTCCTAGATCTTTCATAGAGAACTCCTTAGACAACCACATTTTGATTGTAGTCAATATGGAAATATCATTCCCACTTAGGAGGATGTCATCCACGTACAGTACGAGAAAGATAATAGTACTCCCACTGATCTTTTTGAACATACACGGTTCCTCCTCATTCTTGATAAATCTAAATGATTTGATTACATTATTGAAACGAGCATTCCAACTCCGAGATGCTTGCTTAAGTCCATATATGGACCTTTGCAGCTTGCATACTTTGTGATCATTATCACTGGATGTAAATCCTAGCAGCTATTCTATATAGATATTTTTCTTAAGATATTCTTTTAAGAATGTCGTTTTTACGTCCATCTACTATATTTCATAATTGAAATAGACTGCAACAACAAGCAATGTATAGATGGATTTGAGCATGGCTACTGGCAAAAAAGTATCATGATAGTCAATGTCTTTGCGCTGACTATACCCTTTCGCTATGAGCCTTGCTTTGAATGTCTCTACATTTCTATTAGTACCTATCTTTTTCTTGAAGATCATTTACACCCAATAGGTACTATACCTTTAGGTGGATCTACCAAGATCTAGACTTGGTTCGAACACATTGAGTCAATCTCTGACCTCATTGTCTTTAACCATTTATCAAAGTCGATATTTGATATCACCTCATCATAAGTTTTAGGATCATCACCATGAACCTCATTTCCTATGAGAAATATTTTATCTACGTCTTTTGATATAGTACCTAAGTATCTTTCAGGAGGATGAAAAATTGTACTTGATCTATGAGGTGGAGGAGGTAGTGTCTGGGTTGGCTCAATCTGATTGGGTTCCATAGGTTCCTTGGCTCGTGGCTCTTGGAAAACTTTCTCCTCGAGCCTAATCTATCTTCTGATGCCACCATCTTGAATAAACTATTTTTCAAGGAAAATGATATGTCGACTCACAATCACATTGTGATCTTTCGGGAGATAGAAATAATATTCTAATGACTCTTTAGAATATCCAATAAATCGAGCTCTAAAGGATCTAGACTCTAATTTGTCCGCCTGTTGTCTCTTGACATGGATCGAATAATTCCAAATTTTGAGATGACTCAGACTTGGTTTGTTATCATGTCATATCTCATATGGTGAGGTAGGAACAGTTTTAGATGGAATCCTGTTCAGTAAATATATAGCAGTCATCAGACTATGTCCCTAAAAAAACTCAGAAAGGTCCATGAAGCTCATCATGGATTGGACCATATGTAACAGGATCCAATTTCTTCATTTCAAAACCTCGTTGAGTTGAGACATTCCAAGTGGAGTCCATTGAGAGACTATGCCATTATCCTTAAGATAGTCCAAGAATTTTTGACTAAGATATTCGCCTCCTTGATCTGATCGAAGAATCTTAATAAATTTTCCTATTTGCTTTTCAACTTCGAGTTTGAATTTTTTGAATTTTTCAAAAGCTTCAGACTTGTGTTGCATCAAATACACATACCCGTATTAAGATAAATCATCGATAAAGGTGATGAAGTAGACAAAATTTCCCATGATTGGTACATCAAATGGGTTGCATACATCAGTATGTACTAGGGCAAGTAGGTCTGTGGCCCTTTCTCCATATCCCATAAAAGGGAGCTTGGTCATTTTGCTATGAAGGCATGATTCATAAATCGGATATGACTCAAAAGTCAACGGACTCAATAGCCTGGATTTCTCCAATTTGTTAACCCTATCTTTCGCTATATGATCTAGCCTAAGATGCCAAAGATACCTATCATTCAGACTATCCCTAAATCACTTTGATCTTATGGCATCCACATTTTGCTCGATATCAAAAATAGAAACATAAATATGTAATTGATAGAGATCATTTTTAAGAAAACCACTTGCAATTTTATTTTTTTCATAAAGAATATTACAATGATCCTTAAGAAAACTAATTACATAGCCTTCTTGTGCTAAACATGAAATAGAAATTAAATTTCTGCTTGTTGCAGGCACATAAAAATAGTCCTTAAGACCTAAATCTAATCCTAATGGTAATCACAGAGGGTAGGTTCTCATGGCTACTGTAGCAACTCTTGCTCCATTCTCGATGCGTAGGATCATCTCACTATCCCTCAGGCTCCTGCTATCTTCAAGATCCTGCATAGAAGTGCACAAGTGAGCACTAGAATCAGAGTCAAGCACCCAACTAGATGTAGAAAAAACCATAAGATTAGATTCTATAATGAGAATACCTCTAGGAGCTGTCTTCTTGTTCTTCAGGCTAGCCAGATACAAAGGGCAATTCCGCTTCCAATGACCGTCTGTGTTGTAATGAAAATATTTTTGTTTATCAGCGGTCTTCTTTTTCGGCTCTACCTTCTTCTTTCCACCATCCACCTTCTGCTTCTTTACGGACTTCTTCTTCTTTCCAAAAGACTTTTTCTTGAAAGAAGTCTGCTCCGCAGTAAGTATTGAGCCTTTAGAACCTTTCATGAAAAACTCAGCAGTAACCAGCATGTTCATAAGTTTAGCCAAGGTATTTTGAAGTTTATGCATATGGTAGTTCTTGATGAACTGTCCATACATATCAGTCAAAGACTGTAGAATTATATCAATTTGTAGATCCTGATCTAACTTGACATCAAGCTTCTCAAGCTCTTCTAAATTCTTGATCATCATCAGATAATGATCTTGGACTAACTATCTATCATGCATTTGAGCCTTAAAAAGTCTTCTAGTGACTTGATATTTGGCTGCACGACTCTGTTCACCAAACAACTCTTATAGGTGAGCCAACATTTGGTGGCTAGTCTTAATATTTTCATATTAGTGCTGAAGTTCATCAGACATCGAGCCCAACATGTAATACATGATTTTATTATCTTCATCTGTCCACTTCTTGAGAGATGCTCTCTAATCAGTAGATGGATGGGCTGGTAAGGTGGGAGGATCCTATTCTAATACATGAGTCAACATCTCAAAATCCAAAATAATTTTAAAGTTTCATAGCCAATCCCTGTAATTAGGTCCGATCAATCTATGGGTGTCCAGGATGCGAGCTAGGGTTGGACGCAGACATCTTCCTGTAGAGAGTCAAAATTTCTTGTTAGATTTTATAATTAGACTTAATCAATTTATTTAAAAATTTTATTTTTAAATAAATTAGACTTTCACTATTTACTCAAATTTCTAAACTTTCTTGGTAGATATGCAAAAATCTACATGATTATTGATTTCTAGTGGATGGTGTGGTCCCACCGACTGGCTCATCACCTCACCTAATAATTATTGGTGATGGGACAACCGATGAGTGAACAACTCTTGTTCAATAATTCTCTAATCATGGTGCACCCAAACTTGATCTCTAATTCATGAATCTCATCATGTCTAGAATATTGATCAACTTCTTAGTTAAGTCAGACCCACCATTTGCACGAATTGGATTCCTAATTGGGTCCCTCACCATATCCAAAATATTGAGCCCAACCCATCCTCCAATCCATAGCATCTAATGCCTAATAGACATGGTTGCATCTTTTCAATGCAACTGAATCACTGTATCCACTCGAGAACAATCAATCTCGGGAAGGGCCCGTACATCTACAATGATGGAAGATCTTAGACTAAATATTTTTTTAGAAAGATTTAATTTAGATCTTTTTAAACTTGACTTGACTTAGTCATAACAATTATGACTAACCTAGTCACATGGGTTGGCTCAAATTGTTAGCCACCTCGAATCAAAACTAGATCAACACAAATGGCCAGGTAAGTGAGATTAATGGAAGGGATATGCTATTAACTTGATAAGAATGCATTCAGATCGAGTAACACCCAATTAAAAACTAGTCGATCGTATCTGCCAGACTTATCTTAGATACTAAATTATCGAATTAGAATCAATTGGGTTAGCCTATAATCTAGGCTTGAACCATGTAGCCAAATTAGGTCTTGACTTGATCTCCTATCTTAATATGATTCGATCTTGACCCAGACTTAATCCTATTAGGCTGGTCAAATCTAAGCTTTTTTTGATCCCACATAATCAATTCTGATTCGATTTGATCAACCGCTAGACCTAATGAGCTATCCGAGCCCGAACCTAATTTTATGAATATATCTTAGATTTAAAAATTCATAATTTTTAGATCTAATTAATTTTATAATCTTAATTCTTAATTAAGTTTTGTATTCATGAACAAAATATGTAATAAAATTTTAGAATTTCAAGATCTAGGATTTTGTAGAAAAATAAGTTTTGATTTTTGATTAAGAATGAACGTGCAGCACCCCTACACATCATAAGAACACCCCATCGAATAGGACAAGAGGGCCTTTAAACCCTACTTTATTCTTATGACTGGACGGTCATGGGGAATGTCTTAACTAGAAATATAATTTCTACTATAAAACTAGTTAGATCTAAATCATATATCGCATATATAATTAATGATCTAATTTATACATATTGTGCATACATCTCATGTATCATAACTAAATTAAACATGCATGCTTTTAGATCTAATATATCACATATAATATCTAAAAAATAAAATTTAAATTTGATCACATCAAACAAAACTATTCTAGATATTTTATAGAACTATTCTATAACTAGTCTAAGCATGCATCTTTCATATCTCATATGAATAAATCAAAAATTAAAAACTTTATTTTCTATTTTTATATCTTATTACAATAATTATAACATCAAAAAAATAAATATTAAATAGATCTAAAATCATATTTAATTAAATTTAATACATGATCATACTAGACTACACATAGAACTATTCTATACCTAGTCTAGTCATGCATCTCATACATATTAGATCTAAATGATTTAATTTTTAATTTTTAATTTTAGATCTAATCACATATGATGTGATATCTAAAACCTTTTAATATCAGATCATAAATAAAAATAAAATTAGATCTAAGATAGATCTGAAGAACTGCTAATCTGGCTCTGATATCAGTTGAAGAAAAAATCCTATTTTCCTTGCACAGGATTGTTCAGATCTGATTGGATTTAAAGGAATATTTTAAAAATTTTTTTCTATGATTTTAATTAGATCTGAGACATATTAGATCTGATCCTAAAGATATAATATTAAAAATTAAAAATAAAATTAAATCTAATTTAATTTCATACCTTTGCTTTGGGTAATCAGATTACCCTATGATGATCCTGATCTATCCGGAGGTTCTGGAAGGAGGCACGCACGTGCCTGGCCTCTATCGATATTCACTTGGATAGAATTTGGATGTTTTCTCCTCATGAATATTTTCTTCAAAAATTAAATTTGGATCTGATCTGAAGAACCTTTAAAATAATTTGAGAAGGCTGCTTGTCCGTCTTACGAACACCGTCGCATAGATCCTGAATCTTATGCCAAAAACTTTGGACCTTCAACTAAGATTTATGCCTAACTTTTAGGCTTATAGAAGAGAGGGAGAGAGAGGATAGAAAGGGTGTGGGATATTAGAGAGCTAGCTCCTTTGGGCATGAAAAATATATTTTATGTGATGCTTCGCAATGGCGTGAGAAAGGTTTCTCAAACCCAATGCCATCTAGAGTCCTTCTTTGACCAAATCACTTATTATTTGATCAACAAGACTTTAGGGATTATTCTCTATGAAAAACCACTAGATCCCATTTAGTTTTATTGCAAAAATTGATTCAAAAAGTGGGCAACATGAGTAGATAAGGAAGAGTCCATTGCACCTAGGACTCTTCCCTTAAGAGTTTGATCCAAATGAAACTTTATCAAAACCTAGTTAAAACACTGCTATAAATCATGAAATTTAGTACACCCATAGAATGACTCGAGTCCTATCACATATCCAAAAATTAGATCAAAAAGATTTTTAAAAATTTTTTTAGAAGCATCTGATCAGGTGACCCTTAATTCTCTCAAATAGGTCAACTTTTGACCCTAGTCCATTTGCACTATGAATGGATTTAATTTCCATAATTAATCTGACCTAGACTTATTCTAGTTAGATAAAAATAAATCCATTCAAGATACAAGAATGGGTCTAACCAAATTTGACTCAGTTGTGATGAATAAGAAAGATTACAGAAGGAGAAAGTCAGGCTCAATCGTGTGCTAGCATGATTATCTTGAATTTGATTGGACTGATCCAAATCAATCAAACTGGGTTAGTTTAATTGATGACATCCAGCTTCAAACTCTTATTTGTGTGATCTAGTTATGTTTAGTTCTATATGGTAATGAGATATGTTATGATCTCTATCATCGACATCATCGAAACACCTTTCAATGGATCAGAACTTTTCTAATTCATACAATTAGAATGATCGATCATCAAAATCATTCTAATTGCTTTCAAAATTCATTAGTGACACCTAGCGGTATATGGTGGCAATCCATTAGAATTGAAAGTGCACCTCTTGATGTAGTTACCTATGTGATTGGATTCTTCTATCTTGAGCCTCGACAGGATTAGGATTAAGGTGAACTCGTCAAACCCAATGTCCATCGTATGAATTAATCATTCGATTCGAGTCAAATGTGAAACCCTAATAAAAACTCTTTCTATCATCTTCACTCTATCATAGCCATGGGCTTAAGAGCTCAATCTCATGATTATCATAGAGCTACCTCATCTATCAAGGTAGATAGATCCCCTATTAGTGCAATCCAATTTTCACAATGAACATGCTATAGCCAACATACACCTCAAGATTTCGAATGGCTAGGAGATTGAGTTATGGTGTAGTCAAACTATAACATCCTCAAGATAAACTATCGATGCACTTCAGATCAACGAACCATACACACTACTATAGCATCAAGTCAGTCATCGATGAGAAGGTAGACTTCCTTATGACAACTTGAGGTGGTCATGCTCAGTGCCCTCATTCTCTAATAAGTATCTGTACTCTTGCTTTGGTATCTCCACACTGTAGACTTATGACACATTTATCCTAAGAAAGTGATTGTACACCAACCTTTCAGATTGATCACCATCCTCATGATGATCCTACGGTCGGGAGTAGTTTATGAGTTAATTATGAAAATTCATGTCTTAAATTTTTAACTCTTGAAAATATGAATTGTCATTACCATTAACTCAAAAAAAGTATCACAGACACTTGTAAATACACACTATCATAGAAAATAATTTTTTTATTAATTTATAGTCAAAATTATAAAATTATTCTTAAAAGTGTATTATAGGTGACAACCAATCTGGCTTCTAGGATATACATCTAACAAATCTTACATGCTAGAGTTGACTCAAGCTTTGCCCTGAGTCAACTTAGGACCTATGCCAAGTTTTGAAATATGCTAGAGTTGACTCACTAACCTACTTAAGTCGACTCAAGGTCTGTTGCACTTTAAAAATGCATGACTTGGCTTTCTAACACTTGAGTTTTTGCTTCTTGAACTTGGAAGTCTTCAAATGTCATATGATAGGGTACTAACTTTCTAAAATCTTTTCTCAATAAGCCATTAGTATCAAATTTACTCAAATATTTTTTTTTATTAAAATTAAATATAGGACCAACAATCTCCTCCTTTTTGATGATGACAAAATTTGAGCAAATACACAAATTTTTAAATTTTAAAGCTTCTATTACTTAACCATGCATAGTAAGGATTCAACATTTCATATCCAATTTTATTGTTAAGATTCAACAAGGATAATAAGTTATTTGAGAAACTTTGAATCATAATTAGGAGCCAAAATTTAGATTTCTTTCCCTTTTTGATTCTTAAAATAAATCTTAGGTATATGTCCATTAATACCTCTTTGTTAGTTTATTTGATAGATAAAAAATTTATATGTGCCAAGATTATGCCAAATGTACCAAGTATGTGCCATTTGTGCCAAAAGAGAGTGACATTTGTGCCAAAAGAGCTTTATGAACAATTTGAGCCATTTTTTAGATAATGTAAACTTTTAAACCCTTTGTTATATAATGTATGTGATGTTTTTGTTTGTTGTTTGCTAAGTGTTGAGGAAAATACCTCAAATTTGGTTCATAATAAGTCCAAAACGAGGTCCAAGATGATGAATAAAATCTAAAGAGCCCAAGAACAGTCCAAATAGAGTCAAGATGGAGAAGACATGCATGAGGGAGTGCTGGAGAGAGTGGCACGATTTATGGACTATCGGAGGGGCCCATGAGCTGGTGTAGGCCAATGGTAGTGTGGGCCTAGCCCAACAGTACGTGACGGTGCTAGGCCAGCTGCATGTTAGGCCAGTCCAAGCATGCAAACATGCATGCATAGGCACATGCGGGGCCACATGGGCGCGGGCCATGCGGGCGCATCCAGGTCCAGTGAGCACCAAGGCCCATCACGTAGTCCACATGCATAGCATGGATTGAAAGCCCATTTCCCATCATTTTGCATGGTCCATGGTGGATTGGCAAGCATTTCTCTATGATCTCTCATGGTTTACAAGGTTTCAGTGGACCAGGTCACGATCTGATGGCCCAAGAGTGAGCTGGTCATGATCGGATGATTCATAATGAATCTAAGCTTGATCAAGAGGCTTATTATATGATCAAATGACTCTGATTCGAGCCAATCATGATCGGATGGCTAGAAAGTGATTCAGATGTGTTTGGGACTTGATTTTCTATTGAAATACTATTTTGGAATTTTTAGAGTCTATATAACTATAATTGATGAGCCATTTATTGCTTTGAAAAGTTGGTGATATTTTGAAGGTGCTAAGAGACTTCTTAAGAGATTTTAGAGAGCTTTGTGAGGATTTTAGGGCTTCTTATTAAAAGACTCTTGTACGAGAGTTGAGTGGTAAGTTTTTCTTATATTTGTTTGATTTTATTTCTCCCATAGTAAAGTTTGCACATCCTATAGAGGTAGACCTTATTCTCGTTCACGTACTTAATTGTATGCTTTTTCTTTTACGATATCTATATGTGATCGAGCGCAATGCAAGTGGTATTGAAAAGGTCTTGAGGTGGTGGTGTCTTGGCTAGACTTTCATAATAATTGGCATCAGAGCAAGGTGATACCAGTGCACGTGGTTGCTCAGATCATGATGGTGTTGATCAAGATTGAAGAAGATGAAGAAGACAAGTCCAATCTATGGGGTATCTCGTAACAAAATATTATGGCAGAAAGATAGAAAAAATAAAAAGAACACAATCAAGTACGTGGATCAGCCCAAAGACTCACCTCCATGGGGTATGCAAAGTTTACTATGAGAAAAAAATAAATACAAGAGGAGATTATCCACTCTTAATAGTTGTATACAATCCTCTTAACTAGGAGCTATCCTTATAAAGCTGATAATTATCATAAATATGCTAATAAAAGTATTAATTTATGAATTAACTTATCTTTTTTTTAAGAATTAATATATTTATTTTTTATAAAAAAATATTCATCAATAAAAAGAGCTTAATTTTTTAGTTAAAATGAAGAAAATTTGGAGCAAATTAGATTTAAAATGGATCCAAAATGAAGATTCAAAGAAAAAAATAAATAAAAAAGGAGGCCCAGCCTAGCATAGACAGCCTGGCCTAGCATAGACAGCCCATGTGCTTGCAAACCCACTCCTCAACCTAGCATGATGTCACAAATCATGCGGTTCATGCTGGATCAAGGATCAATAGGCATTTCAATCATTTCTAGGGAAAGCCGTGCATTGATTGGTCGTGGTCTTCATGGCACTTGGTCTAGATGGTCCATAGGCATAGTAATGATGCCATCCAATGGTCCAGCTTATACTCAATCTAGATCTAATGGTCTACGGTTGATTTTTGTTTTAATTTAAAATAGTCTAGCACCTGAGTGCCATCTGATGGCCTAGAGATCTCTTGATTGCTATCCAATAGTTGACGAAAGCTCCCAATTTGATTCAACCATCTATTGCTCCATCCAATGGCCCAAAATCTTCACAGCATGTGATTAGATAGCTAGAAGTCAATCTGATTTAATCTATAAGCTAATTGACTGATACTTGTAAAATACTTTTTAGGAGCATTTTTATAATTTTAACTTAAAATTAATAAAAAAATTATTTTTATCATACTTGTAAAATACTTTTTAGGAGCATTTTTATAATTTTAACTTAAAATTAATAAAAAAAATATTTTTATCATATTATCTATTTAAAGTGTTTATGATACATCCATTGAGTTAACAGGCATGATAACACCTATTTTAAAGAGTTGAGAATTTAAGGCATGTGTTATCATAATTAACTCATAAACTACTCTCGATCATAGGATCATCATGAAGATGATGATCGATCTAGAAGATTGGTATATGATTGCTTCTTTAGGATAGATGAGTCTTAAGTCTATAATATGGAGATACCAGAGTAAGAGTATAGGTACTTGTTGAGAACAAGAGCATGGAATGTGACCACCTTGAGTAGTCATAAGGAAGTCTACCTTCTCTTTGATGATTAGCTTGATGTTGTAGTTGTATGTCTGGTTCTTTGATCTGAAGTGCATCGATAGTTCACCTTGAGTTTGTTATAGTTTGACTACACCATAACTCAGTCTCCTAGCCATTCGAAATCTTGAGGTGTATGTTAGCTATAGCATGTTCATTATAGGAATTGGATCACACCAATAGAGGATCTATCAACCTTGGTAGAAGAAGAGTAGTCCTATGACGATCATGAGATCGAGTTCTTAAGCCCATGGCCATGGTAGTATAAAAATAATAGAATGAAGTTTCTATTAGGGTTTCACAACAAACTTAAATCGAATGATTTATTCATATGATAGGTGTAGAGTTTGACAAGTTCACCTTGACCTAGATCCTATTGGCGCTCATGATGGAAGAACCAAATAACATAGATAGCTGCAACAAAAGGTTCGTATTAAATTCTGATGGGTTACTACAACATATTGCTAGGTATCATTGGTGGATTTTGGGATCAATTAGAATTGTCTTGATGATCGATGATTCTAATTGGATGAATCAGAAGAGTTCTAGTCCATTGAAAGGTGTTTCGATGATGTTGATGATGGAGATCATGATATGTCCTATTATCATATAGAACTAAATCTAATTGGATCACACAAATAAGGGTTTGGATCTGGATGTCATTAATTAGATCAATATGGTTCAATTTATTTGGATTAGATCCAATCAGGTTTAAGAAAATCATGTTAGCACACAATTGGAACTGACTTTCTCCTTCTATGGATTTTTTGGTTGGTCTAGACTCAGTCAAATTTGATTTGACTTGTTTAGGAACCTTATTTGATCTTATCCTGGTTTGACTAGACCTTGTCCTAGTCAGAACAAAGCTTGTCCTGATGAGATCAAGGCATGTGTTAACTAGATCAGGGTTTGTCCTAAAATCATGAGATGAAATTAGGATAAGGATCTTTTGACCCAATCTTTATAGGAAAGAAGGGAGGAGAGATGTGGTCCCGTTAGAGTTTATCTAAGGGTGCACTTCTTAGAAAGATTTGTGCATGGAAATTGAGGGCGCACACTGCCTTATGGTGTGCGCCCTTAGAGGATAGGGTGGTAGAGTTTTGATGAGATCAAACTCTAGGAGATAAGTTCCTTGCGCCAACCCAATGCTATCCTCTCTTCTCCATGCCATTTGTTCTCTATTTTATGTGACAAAATTAGAGAATTTTCTGATGTGGAGCATGAAGATCAGATGGGAGTCCTTTTGCTTTAAGCAAAAAAATTGCTTAAATCCCTAGGACTCCAGGGTGGTGCCATGGTCTATAAAAGGGACCCATGCCAGGTATTTTTCATCCTTCGGAATCCAATGCCTAGGCTCTATCTCTCCATCCATCTCCATGCCATCTCTCCTACTCCTCTCCCTCTTCTGCATGCCCAAGGTGTTGGGTGAATTAGCAAGGAAAGGTCAAGGTGCTGTAGGCACAAAGATCAAGTGAGGCAGTTTTAGTTCATGAGATGGATGTGCTGCTGTTGGAGATCTAATCAAAGGCAAACTAGAAGATCTAAGATCTCATCTTTTGAGATCATATCTAGAAGGAGGAGACCTCTAGATCTTGTAGGATCTAGTGTGGTGCTCCCAAGCCTTGGGAGGCCATGGGAAGAGCTAGGATGTTGGCTCTGAAAGATTAGGATAGGTATGGTCTTGGGGCTAGGATAGGAGTTATTCTAGGATGAAGACAGCATGTAGCCCTACATGGACTCGAGGTTCAGGTGTGAGGACCTTAAGGGGGCCTTGGTAGGTGCTCCAAAGACCTGGAACACAAGGTGGAGCAAAGGACCAAAGCTAGAAAAAGAATCAGCCAAGATAAAGGGTTGACACACAAGTGGGCTAGCTCGGATATGCAGTCAAGCTGGCTTAGACTGAGATTGAGCCGACTCGAGGTGCAGTTGAGCCGACTGTCTCAAGCAGATAGAATATAGGATTGGGCGATATGCATTCGAGCTAGCTTAGCTCGTGATAGAGCCGACTTGATGGTGGCAAACAGAACTAGATGGAGGTTTTCTATTTGGGATCTTATGGCTTGATCCAATAAGATCTTAAGGTGGCTAACAAATGTATTAGTCGAGTTTAGATCCAGGAGGTGAGAGCATGGAAGACATGGGTGTACATGGACTCGATGAGTGCTTTCATGTATTGGATTAGCCTAGGAGAGTTTTTCAGCTGAAGTTTGGATTTATTAAGATTCATGTGGTATAGTAGAAATCCTAAGGTATAAACCCAGGTATTATAATCTTTACAAGAGAGTGGAATCAATATACAACTTTTCTCTCTAACTCTCTTCTCTCTTCTCTCTCTGGTTCCAATGCCAAGCCCTAGGTGTCGCCATCAATTTTTTTTGCTCTTCTTCATACTTCTGGATTAATACCTAGGTTCATGCAAGAGATCAGATCTATGACTGTGGTTCGGAGTAGTCGTAGGTATAACAATTGGTATCAAATTAGTATTGATTGTTCCAACACTGGGTATCAGAGCTAAGTGATGCCATGGTGATGCATTAACACTTGGTATCAGAGCTCGATTGAGCGTGAAGGAGGAAGAAAATCACATGTCCATAGAGGTCAGTAGCAAGATTTAGATCTAAGGTTTTCTCCAGGCTTCATGGGAAAGAAAGTGATCTAAGGGCTGTTGTCCATCATCCCTAGTCAACGTAATTTTTAGATATACCTGTTGGTTGTTTTTGATTTGATTTGATCATGGAGAATAGTAAGTTAAAGGTAGAATTTGAGAAGTTTGATGGAAAGAATAGTTTCACAATGTAGAAGGTTAGGATGGAGGATCTGCTAATTCAGATGAGTCTAGATTCAGTCTTGAAGGATAGATTGGCGGAGATGATAGACAAGGAGTGGAAGTCCTTAGAGAAAAAGGCATGTGCCATGATTAGGACTTGTCTGATAGATGAGATGCTGTATGGCATGTTCGAGAAGAAGACTCCCAAGGATTTGTGATTGAGGTTATATCAGTTGTACATGGAAAAGAATATGTGCAACAAGTTGGTGTTAAAGAAGCAATTGTATAGCCTTCAGATGCAAGAGGATGAGGATGTTGTAGGACATATTCAGCATTTTGATCGAATGAGCATGGACTTGCTCAACATTAGGATGGAGCTCGAAGAGGAGGATAAGAGTTTATTGCTACTATGTTCGCCACCCAAGAGTTTTGATCTATTGGTAACCACACTATTGTATGGTAAGGAGATACTGATGTATGAAGAGATTATATCAGTGCTAAGGTTTAACGAGCAGTAGGAACGGATGACGAAGAGGAAGATCTTTCAGGAGGGTCTTGTGGTGTCAGAGAGGCCCAAGCAAAGAAAGAAGAAGGGTCAGCAAGGGGTCCAAGAAGTGCTTCAAGTGTGGTGAAGCAGGGCACTTTAAGTGAGAATGTCCACTTTGGAAGAAGTGCAAAGGAGGAGATAAGTCAGATTCCATTATTTTAGTCGCTGAAAGTGGAGAGTCGAATAAGCTCTTGGTGGTTTTGGAGGAGCTTGTAGGGGCAGTGTATCTAAGATAGTTTTGGAGGGGTCCATGGAGTGCGGAGGATCCAAAGGAGCAGCGACTGTGTTCGAGATGCAGTGATAGGCTCAGCAGTGCAATATTGAGTGGTTGGCCTCGAGAGACTCGATTACAGAGTTAGCTTCTGCGGCATCAGAGGGATTTTGATTTTAGGTGGAGCACCAGATTGAGGTGGCTTCACAAGTGGAGAGAGTTCTGACATAAGTTTAGAGCGAAGGAGTGCATGAAGACCAATATCCTAGTACCAATGCCAGAGATGCATAATTTCATATGGAGTAGTACATGCAGAAGGATAGGCAAAGTTCTTAGGAGATCGTGTCAGGATATGCAGCAGGTATTGGCATAGGATTGCTGCAAATTCTCTATGAAAGTTCAGGATAGATGATGCGATTGCTAAGCCGAAGGATTCCTACAACTCCAAGGGTGGTGCATAGGTGCAAGCCAAAGTCTTCAATGGTAGAGGCGATCATCCTAAAGGCCTCAAAGGGAGCTTAACAACTGAAGAATGATGGTAGTGGCAAGATGTGCATAAATAGCTGTCAGGGCATGCATCGATAGCAGGATCGTATAAGAAAATATTGCCAGGTGTGCTAAGGCTTGGACGCACTAAGGTGAAGATTGTAGGATCTGGTGTGATGCTTCCAAGCCTTGGAGGGCCACGGGAGGAGCTAGGGTGTTGGCTCTAAAAGATTAGGATGGGTGTGGTCTTAGGGCTAGGATAGAAATTGTCCTAGGGTGAAGACGGCGTGTAGCCCTACACGAACTCAAGGTTTAGGTGTGAGGATCTTGAGGAGGGCTTGGTAGGTGCTTCGGAGATCTGGGACACAAGGTGGACCAAAGGAACAAAGCTAAGAGAAGAATCAACCAAGATAAGGGACTGACATACAAGCGGGTTGGCTCGGATACACAGTCGAGCTAGCTATCTCAGGTAGATAGAAGATAGGGTCGGGCGACACACATTTGAGCTAGCTTGACTCCTAATTGAGCCAGCTCGATGGTGGTGAACAAAACTAGATGGGGGTTTTTAATTTGGGATCTTAAGGCCTGGTCCAATAAGGTCTTAAGGTGGCTAACACATGTATGGGTTGGATTTAGATCCAGAAGGTTTGAGCATGGGAGACACGGGTGTACAGGGGCTCGGTGAATGCTTTCATATATTGGATTAGCCTAGACGAGTTTTTCAGCTGGAGTTTGGATTTATTAGGGTTCATGTGGTATAGCAAAAATCTTAAGATATATAAATTTCGATATTGTAATCTTTACAAGAGAATAGAATCAATATACAGGTTTTCTCCCTAACTCTCTTTTCTTTTTTTCTCTTTGGTTCCAATGCCAAGCCCTAGGTGCCACCATCAATTTTTTTTTTGCTCTTCTTCATATTTCTAGATTAACACTCAAGTTCACACAAGAGATCGGATCTATGACTGTGGTTTCAAGCAGTCGTAGGCATAACAATTGATATCAAATCAGTACCGATTATTTCAATACTTGGTATTAGATCTAGGTGATACTATGGTAATGCACTAATAGATTTGATCCGAGTGGACACTGGTAGAGGTCGGGCACGTGTGTGGGTCAGATTGAAAGCTCAGATCATTGATAGATCATCGCTGTGGGTGAATAATTCACCCAAATAGGTGATATTATTATCACTATTTTTATTTTTATTTTTATAATTAATCAATATAATTAGATTTGAAAACTCTCAAATCTAATTGGATCTTGATAATTTTTTTATAAAAAATTTTGCTGTAAATCTGATCCTATCATATTGATCCTATAGCAGAAACTAGAAATTTATTCAACTGGTATCAGAGAGTCAGGATGTAGTTCCAAATCTATTTTAGATAAGATCTAATTTTTTTATTATTTGATCTTTTTATTTTCAGATGTTATATGAGATGTAATTAGATCTAAAAAATGATATGTATTTTAAAATTTTCATATATATGATATATGCAATGCATATCTAGACTAGTTCTATAGATCTATACCATGATTAGTCTAGATCTAAAATTTTTTCATGATATGATCATTTAATTTTTATTTTTAGATGTTACATGAGATGTAATCAGATCTGAAACATGAGTTTAAATATTTAAAATTAATACATGAGATGTATGCAAAGCATGTGTAGATTAGCTCTTTAATTATATAAGAGTTATATGTATTAGATCTAATTATTTTGTAGTATAGTTTAAATTTTTGATTAAGATATTTCCATTGGCCGTTCGGTCATAAGAGTAAGAAGGATTTAAAGGCCCTCATTTTCCATTCGATGGGGTGCTCTTATGGCGTGTAAGGGTGTTGCATGTTTGCCCTTAATCAGAAAATAAAACTTTCATTTCTGTAAAATCCTAGATCCAAAATTCTAGGATCTTTGATACATATTTTATTTTATGAACCCTTGGACTTAATTAAGAATTAAATTTATGAAACAAATTAGATCTAAAAATTGAGAATTTTTAGATCTAGAACACCTTTATAAAACATGGGTTTGGGTATGGGTAGCTTTGTTAGATCTAACTATTGATCAAACTGAATGAAGAGTTGGCCAGGTGGGATTAAGAGTACTTAGATTTGACTAACCCATTAGATATAAGTCTTGGTCAAGGTCGACTCACCATCGCATGTGGCCGACCATTTTATGATCTAATTTGGCTTCATGGTTTGAGCCAAGATTGTAGGCTAACTTGATCGATTTTGGTTCGATAATTTTCTATCTAAGATAAGTTTGGCAGACATGATCGATGGTCTTTAATTGGAAGCTACTCGACCTGAATGCATTCACGGAAAGTTAATGACATATCCCTTCCACCGATCTCACTTACCTAGCCATTTGGGTCAACCTAGTTCTAGTTTGAGGTAGCTAACGATTCGAGCTAACCCATGCTACTAGGTTAATCATAACCGTTATGACTAGTCGAGTCTAAGAGACCTAAATTAAAATCATTCTAAGAAAATATTAAGTATTGGTCTTCTACTATTATAGTTATGTAGGCTTCCCAAGTTAATTATTCTCGACTAGATATAGTGGTTCAGTTGCACCAAAAAGACGAAACCACATCTATTAGGCATAGGATGCTGTGAATTGGAGGATGGGTTGGGCTCAATATTTTGGATATGGTGAGAGTCCCCATCATGAATCCAGTTCATGCAAATGGTGGGTCTGATTTAACTAAGAAGTAGAGCAATATTTTAGGCACGGTGAGCTTCATGAATTAGAGACTGAGTTTGGATGCACCATGTTTAGAAAAATATTGGACAAGAGTTGTCCACTAATCGATTGACTCATCACCAATAACTATTAGGTGAGGTGGTGAGCCAGTTGGTGGGACTGCACGACCCACTAAAAGTATTTGATTATAAAGATTTTCACATCTCTACTAAGAGAGTGTAGGGATTCGACAAAATAGTGAGAGCCAAAATTTATTTAAAAATAAAATCTCTAAATAAATTGGTTAAGTTAATTATAAATCTAACTAGAAACTTTAACTCTCTATAGGAAGATGTCTGCATTAAAATTCCTAGCCTAAATCCTAGATACCCATAAATTGATTGGATCCAATTACAAGGATTGGCTCCGAAACTTGAAAATTATTTGAGTTTTGAAAAGCTGACCAGTATACTAGATCAGAAACTTTCTACTCTTCCAGTCCATTCGACTGCTGATCAGAGAGTGTCTCATGAAAAATGGTTGGATGATGATAATAAAGTTAGGTGCTATATATTGGACTCAATGTCTGATGAGTTGTAGCACCAATACGAGGATATTAGGATTGCATGCCAAATCTTGACTCACCTATAAGAGTTGTATGGTGAACAGAGCTGCACAGTGCGTTGTCAAGTCTCAAGGAGACTTTTTAAGACACAAATGCATGATGGGCAGTTGGTCCAAGATCATTTTCTGACAATGATCAAAGACCTTGAAGAGCTTAAGAAGCTCAGCATCCTGATGGACAAGGACTTGCAGATTGATGTGATCCTATAGTCCTTAACTTATTCATATGGATAGTTTATCTTGAACTTCCATATGAATAAGCTTCAGTGCACCTTGGCTAAGTTGATGAACATGCTAATCACTGCTAAGCAGACTTTGAAAAGTTCAAAAGGCTCAGTTCTGACTATAGAGCAGACTTCTTCCAAGAGAAAGTCTTTAAAAAAAAAGAAGAAAACTGTAAAGAAGTAGAAAATAAAGAGGAAGAATGGTGAGCCAAAGAAGAAGGCCCCGAAGAAGAAAAAGTATTTTCACTACAACTCCGACGGCCATTGGAAGCAGAACTATCCTGTATACTTGGCCAGCCTGAAGAATAAGAAGGAAGGAGGACCTTCTGGAGGTATGCTCATCATTGAGACTAACCTTATGGTTTCTTTTACATCCAGTTGGGTGCTTGACTCTAATTTTAGTGCTCATTTGTGCACTTCTATATAGAATTTTGAGGATAGCAGGAGGTTGAGGCAAGGTGAGATGATCCTATACATAAAAAATGGAGCAAGAATTGCTGCTATGGTCATTAGATCATACCCTCTTTGATTACCATCTGGATATATCTTAGTACTTAGGGACTGTTATTATGTACCTACTGCGAGCAAAAATTTGATTTCTATTTCATGCTTGGCATATGAAAACTATATAATTAGTTTCTTTAAGGACCACTGTACTATTCTTTTTGAAAGAAATAAAATTACAAGTGATTTCTTAATTAGTGATCTCTATCAGTTACATGTAGATATTTTTGTTTACAATGTTAAGCAAAACATGAATGCCATTGGATCAAAATGACCTAGAGATAGTATTAATGAAAGGTATCTATAGCACCTTAGGCTAAGTCATGTAGCCGAAGATAGGATTAATAAATTGGAGAAATCTGGACTAATGGGTCTATTGCTTTCAAGTCATATCTGATTTGCGAGTCATGCCTTCAAGACAAAATGATCAAGCTTCTCTTTATGGAACATGAAAAAAGGGCAATAGACCTACTTGCCTTGGTACATATAGATGTGTGTGGCCCATTCAATGTGTCAACTAGAGATAACTTTATGTACTTCATTATCCTTACTGATGATCTATCTTGGTACGAGTATGTGTACTTGATGCGATACAAGTCTGAAGCCTTTGAAAAGTTCAAGAAATTTAAACATGAAGTGAAAAAGTGAACCAGAAAGTTTATTAAGATTCTTCAATCAGATCGAGAAGGCGAATACCTTAGTTAAAAATTTTTGGACTATCTCAAGGACAATGTCATAGTCTCACAATGGACTCCACCTAGAATGACTCAACTCAATAATATTTCAAAATAAAAAAATCAGACCTTATTAGATATGTTTCGATTTATGATGAGCTTCACAGACCTTCATGAATTTCTTTGGGGATATAGTTTAATGATAGCAATTTAACTACTGAATAGGGTTCCATCTAAAATTGTTTCTACTATACCGTATGAGATATGGCATGATAAGAAGTCAAGTTTGAGTTATTTCAGAATTTGGGATGGTCCAACTTATGTCAAAAGATAGTAGGCAGACAAGTAAGAGTCCAGGTCCCTTAGAGCATGATTTATTAGTTATCCTAAAGAGTTGTTAGGATATTATTTCTACTTTTCGAAAGACCACAATGTGATTGTAAGTCGACATGCCATTTTTCTTGAAAAATAGTTTGTTCAAGATGGTGGCATTGGAAGATAGATTAGGCTTGAGGAGAAAGTCTTCGAAGAGCAGTGAGCCAAGAAACCTATGGAATCTAGTTAGTTTGAGCCGATCCACACACTACCTCCTCCACCTCATAGGTTAAATAGAATTTTTTATCCTCCTGAAAGGTACTTAAGTACTTTTTCAAAGAATATAGAGAAAATGTTCCTCATGAGAAATGGGATTCATGGTGATAATCCTAAAATCTATGACGAGACGATATCAGATATTGACTTTGAGAAATGATGAGAAGCAATGAAGTCTGAAATTGATTTGATGTGCTCGAATCAGGTCTGGACCTTGGTAGATCCATCTGAAGGTATAGGACCTATTAGGTATAAATAGTTCTTCAAGAGAAAAATAGGTACAGATAGAAATATAGAGATATTCAAAGCTAGGTTAGTGGCAAAAAGGTATAGTCAGCATGAAGGCATTGACTATCAGGATACCTTCTCGCTAGTGGCCATGCTAAAATCCATCTGCACACTGCTTGCAATTGCGATATATTTTGATTACACAATATGGTAGATGGACATGAAAATGATATTTCTAAATGAATATCTTGAGGAAGATATTTATATGGAACAGTCACTTGGTTTCAATTCCAGTGATGGTGATCACAAGATCTGCAAGTTGCAAAGATCCATCTATGGACTCATGCACGCATCTCAAAGCTAGAATGCTCATTTCAATGATGTAATCAAATTATTTGATTTCATCAAGAATGAGAAGGAATCCTGTGTGTTCAAGAAGGTTAGTGGGAGTGCTATTATCTTTCTCATACTGTATGTGGATGACATCCTCCTAATTGGGAATGATATTTCTATATTGACCTCGATCAAAGTATGATTGTCTTAAGAGTTTTCTATAAAAGACCTAGGAGAAGCATCCTTTATTTTAGAAATTAAGATCTATAGGGATAGACCAAAGAGGATGCTGGATCTCTCACAGAAGATGTACATAGAGGAGGTGCTAAAGAGGTTTAGCATGAAAAACTCTAAGAGAGGATTAGTGCCCTTTAGACATGGCATTCATCTCTTAAAAAAGATGTTCCCCAACATACCTAAGGAGATTGAATGCATGAACAAGATCCCTTATGCTTTGGCAATAGGGAGCCTCATGTACACCATGCTATGTACACGACCTAATATCGCCCATGCTGTGAGTGTCACAAGTAGGTATTAGTTGAATCCAAGCAAGGAGCACTGGACTTCTGTAAAATATATCCTTAAGTACTTGAGAAGAACTAAAGATATATTTTTGATCTTCGATAAAGGAGAACTCCAGGTCTATGGGTATACAGACTCAGACTTTATGTCTGACATAGATGATCGAAAATTGACATCTGGAAGTCTATTCCTGTACAATGATGGTGCTATAAGCTGGAAGAGTTCTAAGCAGACCATGATAGCAGACTCCACCATAGAAGTAGAGTATAATGCTACCTCAAAAGTTGTGAAGAAAGCATTCTGGTTCAGGAAGTTCATGGTAGAACTCGTAGGGATGCCATCAGATGCAGTCCCTTTGTATTGCAACAATAATGGTATTATAGTTCTAGCTAAGGAGCCGAGGTCTCACTAGAAGTCTAAGCGCATCGAGTGGTAGTTTTACCTAATCCATGATTATCTCGAGAAGGGATACATTGAGGTTAAGAGAGTCGACACCACAGACAATGTAGCTATTCTATTAATGAAGCCTTTAGGCCAATAGAAGATCAAAGCCCATCTTAAGATGATGGAACTTAGATTTATAGCCAATTGGCTTTAGGTCAAGTAGGAGTTTGTTAGATGTGTGCCCTAGAAGCTAAATTAGTTGATACTTATAAAATAATTTTTTGGAATATTTTTATAATTTTAACTTAAAATTGATAAAAAGATTATTTTCTATCATATTATGTATTTAAAGTGTTTGTAATACATCCATTGAGTTAACGGGCATGATAACATATATTCTCAAAAATTAAAAATTTAAGGCATGTGTTATCATAATTAACTCATAAACTACTCCTGATTGTAGGATCATCATAAGGATGGTGATTAATGTAGAAGATTGGTGTATAATTACTTTCATAGGATAGATGGATCTTAAGTTTATAGTATAGAGATACCAAAGTAAGAGTACAGATACTTATTGAGAATAAGGGCAATGAGCGTGACCACCACGAACAGTCATAAGGGAGTCTATCTTCTTATCAATGACTAGCTCGATACTATAGTTGTGTGTATAGTTCTTTGATCTGAGGTGCATCGGTAGTTTGTCTTGAGTGTGTTATAGTTTGACTACACCATAACATGGTCTCTTAGCCATTCAAAATTCTGAGGTGTATGTTGGCTATAGCATATTCATTATAGAAATTAGATCATATCAATAGGGGATCTATCAACCTCGGTAGAAGGGAAGTAGTCCTATGATGATCATGAGATCGAGTTCTTAAGCCCACGGCCATGGCAGTGTGAAAATAATAGAAAGAAGTTTCTACTAGTGTTTCATAATGGACTCAAATCGAATGATTTATTCATATGATAGGTGTAGGGTCTGACGAGTTCACCTTGACCTAGATCCTATCGGGGCTCATGATAGAAGAATCCAATCACACAGGTAGCTGTACCGAGAGATTCATATTTAGCTTTGATGGGTTACCACCACATACTGCTAGGTGTCACTGGTGGATTTTGGGATCAGTTAGAGTTATCTTGATGATCGACGATTCTAATCGTATGAATCAGAAGAGTTCTGATCTATCGAAAGATGTTTCAATGATGTTGATGATAGAGATCATGACATATCCCATTAATATATAGAACTGAACCAATTGTGTAACACAAACCAAGGTTTGGGTCTAGATGTCATTAATTAGACCAATATAGTTCGATTGATTTGGATTAGATCCAATGAGGTTCAAGAAAATCATGCTAGCACATGATTGGACTTGACTTTCTCCTTCTATAAATTTTTTGGTTGGTCTGGACTCAGTTAAATTTGATTTGGCTGATCTAGGAACCTTATCTAATCTTTTTCTGATCTAACTAGACCTTGTCCTAATTAGAATGGAGCTTGTCCTGATGAGATCAGGGCTTGTCATAACTATATCAATGTTTGTCCTAAAATCATGAGATGGAATTAGGACAAGGGTCTTTAGACCCAATCTTTGCAGGAAAGAAGGGAGGAGATGTGCATTCTCTAGATTTTATCTAAGGGTGCACATCTCAGAAGGATTTGTGCATGGAAATTGATGGCGCACACCCCGTTATGGCATGCATCCTTAGGGATAGGGTGGTAGAGTTTTGATGAGATCAAACTCTAGGAGATAAGTGCCTTGCACCAACCCAATGCTATACTCTCTTCTCCATGCCATTTTTTCTTTATTTTGTTCAGTAAAATCAAAAGATTTTTTGATGTGGGGCATGGAGATCAGATGGGAGTCCTCCTACTTTAAGCAAAAAAATTGCTTAAAGCCTTAGGACTCCAAGGTGGTGCCATAGTCTATAAAAGGGACCCTATGCCAGATGTTTTTCATCCGTCTGAATCTAACACCCAAGCTTTATCTCTCCCTCCATCTCCACACCATCTCTCCTAATCCTCTCCCTCTTCTCCATACTGAAGGTGTTGGGCGAATCAGCAAGGAAAGGTCAAGGTGCTGTGGGCGCAAAGATCAAGTGAAGCAGTTTCAGTTTGTGAGACGGACGTGCTGCTGCTGGAGATCTGATCAAAGGCAAACCAGGAAAATCTAAGATCTAAACTTTTGAGATTAGATCCAAAAGGAGGAGACCTCCATATCTGACCTGAGTGGACATTGGTGGAGGTCGGGTATGCGTTCGGCTCAGATCGAAACCTTAGATCACTGACAAATCATCACTAAGGGTGAACAGTTCACCGAAATAAGTGATATTATTATCATTGTTTTTATTTTATGTTTTGTTTTTATAATATAATCAATCTAATCAGATCTGAGAACTCTTAGATTTAATCCAATCTAATTTTTTTTTAAAAAAAATTACTACAAATCTGATCCGATCGGATTGATCCTACGGTGGGAACTAGAAATTCCTTCACCAATGGCCCAAAATCTCTACAGCATATGATCGGATGGCTAGAAGTCAATTCAATTTGATCTATGATGTTAGCAAGAGTTTTTAAGTGAATTTCAAGCTGTTCGATCATCATCTAGTGGCCAGAAGATCTAGGGCTTGTAGATGGCTTTACTAAGTTATTTTAGGATTCTGAGTATGATTTTTATCTGGATTCTTCCTCCAAACATCTATTTCACACTATTTAAAGACCTGTAGGTCGACAGAAGCAAGTTGTCTTTGATCAAGGGGAGGCGACGGTACAGGGTAGGCTGCATGCTTGGTTGATGGCTACTTCGATACAACAGGTGCTGAGAAGAAGAGCTGCTTCCTCCACCATCTTCACGCCAACATCGATCCAAGATCAAGATTAAGATCTAGTTTTTATTTATTTTTTATTTTTTTAATTTTATGTATTTAAATTTTAAATTTTAATTTAAAATAAAATTTATTTTTTTTTGTTCTTTAAATTCATACTCTTTACTTTTAATTATAAATTTATTTTGTTACAAGTAGATGCTAAGATCTAAATAGTAAATCTTAGTACCAAATTTATTTTTCTGCAATGCTTAATTTTTATTTTTTATTTTCTAACTTTAATTCTATACATAAAAGTCTCTATTTTTTTTAAAAAAAATTAAAGATTTTAAAACTAAGAAATTACCTTCTTTATGGATTCTATTGATCCCATGATTGATTTTGATGATTGCCAAACTTTGAATGTTTGAGTATTTAACCATGTGTTTCATGAGCGGATGTAGATCTTTCTAGGTATTTAAATTGAAGAATCATTTTAAGAAAAGATTTACAAAAGTTCATCAAGTCAAGAGCTTTAAAGAAAAGATTTTTCTTAAGCTTCCAAAGATCAGAAGAAAGAGAGCTATTTGATTAAAATAAGAAAGACATAAAGTAAAATTTAAATAAAAATCAAATCTTCTTGATTGAAAGTAAAAATCTCTCAAAATAGTCTTGGAGTGATTTTCGAGACATCTCAAAATTTTTTTGAGAGCTCTCGAGTGGACTGACATGCCCAAACATAGTTCTAGCATGATTTCGAGAGGTCTCGAGTTGAACTTGAGATGTCTCGATCTCAGGAGATAGAAACTTAGTTTCTATAGTTTGAGAGTGAGAGATCTCATAGGATTCTCAAAAGGTCTCATGGTTCTAGCGAGATGTCTTGATTCAGAATCGAGAGGTCTCAAAATCTGATGAGAGGTCTCATGAAAAATCGAGAGATCTTCTTTTATGAGGATAGCCTTCAACGGATTATTTTGCAATGGCTATTTTTTGATCCCAACGGCTATTTTAGAGCTCCTAATGGATAAAACTCTTCTCCAACCATCTCTAAAGGTATTTAAAAGAAAGAGAATCAATTAAAAAAAGAATCAAGGGATTTAAAGAGAGATTCTTTTTATTTTTGGTGAGGAACTTTGAATATCCAAAGAAAAGAAAAAAGAGAGAAAAATTATGCATAGATTTTAGCAAGCTTTCAAAGCAATCTTTGCCAACATCTTCTACATCCTCTCAAGCATAATTTGAAGAAAAGCCAAGCTTCAATCGAGCACATCATTGGCTTCCTCTTTAGGATTTAAAAGAGCTTAAATTCTATTTTTTATATTATGCTGAAACTTTACTTGTATTTTTTATTTCTTTTCAAGTTTCTTTAGAAAAAAGAAACTTGGGGATTAGGCCCATCCAAGTCCGAAATTAGATATTGTAGGTTTTGGTTGGTGAGTTCGAAAAATCAACTGGGTTAATAGTGATCCTGAAAAATTATTAGTGTAAAGTTTTGGTTGGTGCTCCTATGAAAACCAACTAGGTTTGTTTATGAACTTGAAAAAATAAATACATTGTAATCAAGAGTATATTATAATGAAAATTTTAAGAAAAGCTTAGAGAGTGGACGTAGGAGTGGGTTGCTCTAAACCACTATAAAATCTTATATTTTTGTGTTGTATTTTTAATTCTTGCTTTACTTGCTTTATTATTTGCTTATATTAGCTTTTAAATTTCTTTATAGCATTTGTGTATGCTAAAATTGCTGCTGCTTATATTGTTTATATTTGAACCACACTACTTAAGTTAAAATCAAAGCACATACCTATTTAGAAAGTAAATTTGGTTAAAGTTTTATAAGAATCTAATTCATCCCTTCCTCTTGGGTTTCTACCTCTAGGCAATAATTGGTATCAGAGCACGTGCTCTATTATTGATTATTGACCTAACGATCTAGGACAAAAGATCAATGGCAACCCAAATGATATCTTTGTTTAATGAAGGATATTCTATAGATAGACCTCCACTTTTTAATAGTTATAATTATATCTATTGGAAAGCTAGGATGAAAATCTTCATACAAGTATTTGATTATAAATTATAGAAGATTATAATAGATGGCTCACACATGACTAATGCATTGAAAGCGAATGATAAAGAAATGGCCCAACTTAATGCTACGGCTATGAATATACTTTATTGCTCCTTGGATATTAATGAGTTTAATATAATTTCTTCATGTATTTCAGCAAAATAGATATGAGAGAAATTAGAAACTATTTTTGAGGGAGCAAATCAAGAAGAAACATCAAGCTTCCAAGAAGAAATGAAAGCTTACCCGAACTTATGCCTCATGGCTCATAAGGATGAAAAGAAAAAGAAAAAGAAGGAATTGATAAAGGGGAAGCATAGCAAAGAAAAGAAAAATGAGAAAGAGGAAGAAGGTATTACAAATCCTTGCCTCATTGCTCTCAATATTGAGATAAACATAGAAAATTTCTCTGAATTTATATTTGATGAATTATTTGAAGCCTTTAATGATTTAATGGATGAATTTAAAAAACTAAGGCTCAAAATAAAGAATTCAAAAAGTCTAATCTTCTTTTAGCTGATGAAAAGAATAAATTATTAAATAAAAAAGAAGATATTTTGAAAGAAATAAATTCTTTGGCTAAAGAAAAGGATGTACTATTCAAATCTGAAAAATCTTTAGTCGAAGAAAATATTAAGTTAAAAGAGGAATTCAAGAAATCAAAGCTTTACATTGAAGAAAAAAAAACTCCTAAGATCTGAAAAATCTCTTTTGGAAGAAAATGCTAAATTAAGAAAAGAAATTGAAACATTGAAGTCTATGTTTAATAAGTTTACAATTGGATCACAAAAGCTTCAAGCAATATTGAATAATCAAAAAGCTATTTTTAAAAAAGCTAGAATTGGATATAACTCCTTAAGAAAATAGAAATTTGTTAGGAATATATTTACAAAAGCTTATTCTAAAAATCACTCTATAATTTGTTTTAAATGCAACAAAGTTGGACACAAAATTTTTGAATATAATACTAAAAGAATTGATCATACTTTGATTAAGCAAATATGGATTCCAAAAAAAACCATAAGCTCTAACTTCAATAGACCCAAGATGGCTTGGGTACCAAAATCTAGTAAATGAGTTTGTAGGTACATCAAGGATCCAATGGAATGACAAGAGAAAAATATTATGAATGGATGCCTTGTGAATGAAATTAGATGGGTGATGAGATTTGGTAAAATCTAAATTTTTCTCACATCATGCCATCATTGTCTAGTAAATATATTCTGATTATTAACTAGCATAGTTATTAAGTATGTTTGATTGATTTTGATGATTTTATTATTGTTTAAAGTGATCATACTCCATAAATTGAAAGTTTGATGTATTGATCAAAACTAATATATTCTGTTGATTACTCATTTTAAGCTTATTATTCTATTCTAAATTCAACATGCTTGTTCAATTATTTGTATCATGCTATATTGATCTTCAATTATCTAAGAAACCTAAATTATTATGAGCTTGATTGTATATGAAACTATTTGGGTGCTAAACTTAAAAATTGAACTAAGTTTGACAATCTCCCATAAGATGCTTAAATGTTGAAATATTTTCAAAAAATAAAAATTGCATGATCTAACTACTTGAAAATAAAACATTCAATCATAAAAATTAAGTGCTTGATGTAGTCATCTACATTGCATCTTAGGTTTACTCCTAAGAATTTAAAATTCTCTAGTTGAACCAAATCCCATAGAACCATTATCTAGATTTAACTTGATTTGATTAAAATTGATTTATTAGATTATCATACCACTAATTGATTAATTTTGAATCCTCTCCTGAATTAATATGAATATCCATCTTGATCGTTAATTTGATTTTCTTTTTCAATCTTAAAAGATAATTTATTAATGATTATTCATACTTTATTCTAATTGATTGAGTTTGAAAATTAAATTTTAAAAATTGGTCTTCTTGAATCTTTTAAAGTTGATATCTAATAAAATAATTTAAGAAAGTTATCATTTATTTTTAAAGCTAAATATTTAAAGAGGACTTCAATTTTAAGTAATTGGTATCAAATAGCTCACTATCTATCATGTATTTGATCGATTTATCTTTTGGCAAAAAGAAAAAAATGCCTTTATTTTGAATCTGATTTTGCATAGCTATATATTTGATATGATATCATTTAAAATAAATTCAAAAATACATACCTTTTCTGTACCTGATTGCTTGATATTTCTTAAGAAAAGGAAGAGTTAATCTTTTTGAAGAATTACTAAAATTTTTTTTATGATTTGTTTTGATTGATTTGCTGATATTAATTCAAATTGATTTATCATTCAAAATTCTCAAAACTATTTAATTTAAATTAATTCATCTTTATCAATTCAAAACTAAAATCATTGGTATCAAGATAAATTTATAAATTAATCTTTAAATGGTATTGAACTATTAAGAAAATCATGATTTGATCTAAATTTCAGTTTATTTGGTATCAAGAAGTTTCTTCCTAAGAAAATTTTCACTCTTGGCATCATTGGTATCATTCTTGTCTTACAATTTATTGTATTATTTTTTGGCAAAAGAATTAGATATAATATCTCAAATCTATTTTATATTGATATACTCTTGATATGATATCTCTTGAGATAAATTCAAAGAATCTCATACATTTTTTTGAACTTAATTGAGTGAATATTTTATTTGATTAATGCTTATTTCACTCAATTAATTTTTGTACTTTTAAATTTTATTTAATTTTAAAATGATATTATTTGCTAAAGTAAGGGAGATAAATTATTAAAGAAGAAATGATTAATTATTTGAAAAGAACTTTGAAATTGAAAATATCTTTCAAATTTAAAAAAAAATCTAAATTTAGTGGGTAAATTCATGTTAAATTTGCTTGATTTAAAATAAAGAGGGAAAGAAAATTAAAAAGTAAATTAATCTTGCTATAAGTATGAAAAACAGGAGGAGAGATATTTTCTAACATGATTTGATTGAAAATTTTGACTAATTTGCATCAAGATAAATAAATTTTGATCTTAAATTCTTAATTTATTACTTTATGATCTTCATAAATGAAGCTTTCATGTTATTATCCAATTTAATTTACATGATTTGATTGCTCTATCTTATTTTTGGATAATTAGTTGAGGTTAAATTAAATTTAAAAATATATTCTTACTTCAAGAAATAAATTTCTAAACTTAATCTTAAAACTCATTTAAAAATTTGAATTTGATACTAAATTTTTGATATGCATTGCAAAATTATTATGAATTATTTGTATTCAAGTAATTTCTACTTAAAGTAATGAATTTGAAAATATGACTATCATTTGCTTTAACACTATCTATTTATTTTACTTAACTCGATACATCTCCGATACATACATTTTTCAAACTCAATTGACTAAATTTTTTTAAGAAAAGGAAAGATTGAATATTAAAGTATATACTATAGTTGATTTCATGATTAAATCCTTTGAAAAGCTCTATTCTTCTTAAAGGTTAAAAGTGCATATATGAAAATTAGATTAAAAAGGGTCATATTCATTTACAAAGGGGGAGAGCCTTTATTATTTGAACTCAAGCTAAGTTTTTTTTTAAAAAAAAGTTATTTTATTTTAAAAGGAGAGATGATTTCTTTGATCTGACTTCATAAATTTAATATATCTCTCAATTTAAAGCTTTGATGATGATTTTGATGATTTTGCTTGTTTCTTCCCATGAGCATTTTTGATGTTGTCAATAAGGGGGAGAAGATTTGTTGAGTATATGCTATTTAAATACACTTCAGCCTATACATTTCATGATATTACTTGAAACATTCAAATTTAAGTTAAAAGAGTTTTGGTATTAGCTTTTATAAAGAGTGTATTTATAATTATGTATATCATTACTTCATGATTTATACTAGTCAATTTATTAAAATATATTAAATTTTATTTTTATGCATATACTCCAAGTTTTTGCCATCATCAAAAAGGAGAAGATTGTTGACCCCATGATTGATTTTGATAATTACCAAACTTTGAGTGTTTGAGTATTTAACCATGTATTTCATGAGTGGATGTAGGTCTTTTCAGGTATTTAAATTGAAGAATCATTTCAAGAAAAGATCTACAAAATTTCATCAAGTCAAGATCTCTAAAGAAAAGATTTTTCTTAAGCTTTCAAAGATTAGAAGAAAGAGAGCTTTTTGACCAAAACAAGAAAGACATAAACTGAAATTCAAATAAAAATCAAATCTTCTTGATTGAAAGCAAAAAATTCTTAAAATAGCCTTGGAGCAGTTTTCGAGATGTCTCAAAATTTTTTGGAGATCTGTCGAGTGGATTGGTATGCCCAAACACAGTTCTAGCATGATTTCGAGAGGTCTCGAGTTGAACTCAAGATGTCTCGATCTCAGGAGATAGAAACTTAATTTTTATGCTCTAAGAGCGAGAGGTTTCATAGGATTCTCGAGAGGTCTCGCAGTTCCGACGAGATGTCTCGATTCAAAATCGAGAGGTCTCAAAATCTAGCAAGAGGTCTCGTGAAAAATTGAGAGGTCTCGTTTTGCATGGACAGCCTTCAACAGATTATTTTGCAATGACTATTTTTCGATCCCAATGGCTATTTCAAAGCTCCCAACAGCTTGAACTCTCCTCCAACCATCTCTAAAGGTATTTAAAAGGTGGAGAATCAATTAAGAAAAGAATCACGGGATTTAAAGAGAGATTCTTTTTATTTTTGATGAGGAACATTGAATATCCAAAGAAAAAAAAAGAGAGAAAAGTTTTGCATAGATTTCAGTAAGACTTCAAAGCAATCTTCTCCAACATCTTCTACATTCTCTCAAGCATAATTTGAAGAAAAGCCGAGCTTCAATCGAGCACATCATCGGCTTCCTCTTTAGGATTTAAAAAAGCTTAAATTCTATTTTTTATATTATGCTAAAACTTTACTTGTATCTTTTATTTCTTTTCAAGTTTGTTTGGGGAAAGAAACTTTAGGATTAGGCTCGTCCAAGCTCGAAATTGGACATTATAGATTTGAAAGAAGCAGTGCAGGGTTTGCAGTACTACTTATGAATTTTTTTTTAAAAATAGTTAAAATATAATAGAAAATTAATTAATCTAATTAATTAATTACTGATCATATCAGAATATTAAGCCCTACAATAAGGATCTAAGTACAATATGCATGCATTCATATAGATCTAAAAATAAAACTATGTAGCAAACTCTTTACTACATCTATCTATTCAGAATACAATATCTTTTCACGGATAGCTTATCACCATAATCTAAATCCAACAGATAATATTTTGGTATCACACCACATCCGCATATATGTTCGATCTTTATGGTTGGTCCACACGGAGCTCCTGATCCTGATCAACCCCACTAGAGTGCTAGCTCCTCGCCAGGCCCTTCAATGGCTGATCGTGATCGATCCAATCGATCACCTTCTTTCTAATCTGCTAGATTCTCTAAAAAATCAAAACATGTGCTTTGAAAGATGATGAAGTGGTGATCCGATGCTCACAGTACTCGATCTCTCCACCCGAACCAAGATTCTCAAGTCTTGGGTTTCACTCGGCCCAAAAATCTTGATGCATTGAAAATTCTCTCATGCCCTCTTTGTGTGGAGTTTTTTTATGAAACAAGTTTTTATGGAAATTTGACTTTTGAATCTATAAACCCTATTAAAATCATATCTAAAAATTAGGTGTTCTTAGATACAAAAATCAGAAGAGAATAGAGACATGAAGAAAAAATAAAGTGCTGAAGGACTTTGCTCACCTTCACTTCAAGAATTTTTTTGCCCAAAACCAATGCCCAATTATTTTCAAATTTTTATTACAAAACAATAACCCCTTAATATTTGCACATAAAAATTTTCATAATTTATTGCATGAATAATAAGTAGAAATTCCATATAGAGTAGATAGGTTAAGATTGGTTGAACTAGTTTCAACCAACTCCTAGTATTTGAATTCAAATGGGGTCTTATCCTTTTCCAACGCCTCATCCAAGATGGTGATGAGCAGAAGGACTCTCCTTCTACTCACCCTCAATCAAAAATTGCTAAAAAATATGCGACAAAAGATAGGTAGGTGTGGAGAATAGATAAGAAAGAGATTAGGTTTTTCAAATTTTAAACCAACCAAGTTGAATTCAAAATTCAACTTAGCTTGAATTGGTCCAACCCTTAGACCAGGTCAAAGGCAGAAGAGAGAAAGGGTGCACATTCATTTCTGTATGAGAAATCTCATGCAAAAGTTAGAGGAGGGTGTGGGCCAAGATGGAAAAGTCAAATATGGTGGGCGCTAGGGAGAGTTTGAATTTAAATTTTATTTGATTTGGTCCAAATTGGTTTCAACCAAACCCATTAATTTAAATCTATTAGACCAGGTTAAACCCAACCAAATTAGGCTAACCCAAACTAATAAAATTCTAATCAAATAAGAAATTAACTAGGTCCAAGTCCTGATTAAATCAGGATCGAATCTCCCTTAGCGATTAGGTCATCTCATGATCAGATTGGGTCAAATCCAATCGAATCCAATTCGCTTAAACTTGATTAAATCCCCATCGCTCAATCAAATTGAACTAATCAATAATCAAATTACTAATTAATCCTTCAATAAATATAAATTTTGAATCGAATGGGTGTCTGGGCAATAGAGTTCCATCAATATGAAACTTCTAAAGAGTCCCAAACCAGTGGGACTCTTGAACCCAGTGTCCCAAATGAATCAAACTCACGATCATAGAGACTCAGACCAGTGAAACTTTTGATCAGAGAGTGTCAAATGAGCAAGACTCAAAGTCCCAGTCCATTAGGACTCTTGGTCATAGATTCTTAGATCATCGAGACTCAATATTAGCCATCAGATCAGATAGAAACTCCTATTATGTGTGACCCCATAGGTTCGAATCCTAAGCCGGTAGCACAGAAATTAATTTTCTGTACCAATCAATATGATCATCTAGCAATGATACCTGACGTTCGGATAGGTTGAATAATTATAATGCAACATCGATGAACTTGCGGCATATGGTTACCGTATAATTCATCCCCTCGACCTCAATGCTCAAAGGATGATTTAGGATTTACTGTCAATCCTAAAATTCATCCATAGTGTATTTCAAAATTTAGCATCCATCATATGGACTACCCCAGCTAAGGATTTGCTAAATTGAAATACAGCGATGCACTTGCTCCAATACTTGGAGGGGCCAATTCCATCTTGACTCACACATCGATAAGTCAAGTACTTGACTGTACCTAGTAGCCTTCCATCACTGAATTAGAAATTTAGATAGTCCGATACCTAAGTATAGTGAGTTATTTGTAGGTCACTATGGTGGTCTCAAGTTTAAGGGATACTTATACCCATATCCTGCGGAGCTAATCTTGATAGAAGAAAAGCTTTAAAGTTAGTCACATTCAGTGCAGATGTACGCATACATCTCACTTGCATGCCATATCAGTGTCTCAACACTCTTTGGTTACAAGGATAATCAATCTATATGGCACACAATGACCTATACTCGATAAACGTTGTCGTTCTAAGTAACAATGTATCTTTTGATCGTAAATAATTTAAGAACTAAATGACAAATCCTTCTTTGTCAAATATAGATAGTCCCAAGGACTTCATCACAATATAGGAGTTCATTTGAAGATAACAGAATTTATGATGAGAATATCAAAATAACTTTTATTATTTATATACAAGTACAATAAGTAGCACAACCATCAATAGGCTGATGATTGGCTTTGGAACATATTCCTAACAATCTCCCACTTGGACTAAAGCCAATCGGTGCATTATCTAATACCCATCTTTGACTTAAAGTCATTGAACTCCTTCACTGCAATAGATTTGGTGAATGGATCGATCAGGTTCTTCTTTCCATCAATCTTCTAAAGGTCGACATCACCTCGATCCATAATTTCTCAGATAAGGTGGAAAGAGCATAGAATTTGCTTCATCCACTGCTGTGCCTTAGGTTCCTTCGCCTGAGCAATGGCTCCAGAGCTATCACAATGGATCAGAACTGGACCATCAAGGAAGGATGCTACTCCAAGCTCGGTGATGAATTTTTTCAGCCACACCGCTTCTTTAGTAGCATCTAATGCAGCGACATACTTTGCCTTATAAACTGAATCGACCATAGTATGCTGCTTGAAACTCTTCTAGCAGACGACCCCACCATTAAGGGTAAATATATATTCTGACACACTCTTGCTATCATCATGATCAGACTGAAAATTGGAGTCTGTGAATCCCACCAGTTTTAAGTCCGATTCATCATATACAAGCCACTGGTCCTTAATATTTCTTAAATACTTCAGGATGGTTTTAACAACCTTCCAGTGGTTCTCTCTTAGATCAAATTGGTATCTACTCACTAACCCTAGTGAGTATGCCACATCTAATTGTGTACATGTCATGGCGTATATGATAGAATCCACTACCAAAGCATATGATATTCTACTCATACGCTCTATTTGTAGAGGTGTTGTCAAACAATCCCTCTTTGAGAAAGAAATTTCATGGCCTATTGGTAGATAGCCTTTCCTAAAATTTTGCATATTGAACCGTTTCAGTATAGTGTCAATGTATGTAGATTGGGACAATCCTAGCAATCTTTTAGATTTATGTCTATAGATCTTCATCCCTAGGATGTAGGAAGCTTCTCCTAGATCTTTTATGGAGAACTATGATTACAGACAGATTTTTATTCCTTCCAATGTAGGGACATCATTTTTGATTAAGATAATGTTATCCACATATAATACTAGGAATACTATTGTTGAACCATTAGCCCACTTATATATGCAAGGCTCCTCTTTGTTCTTAATGAAGTCATATATTTTGATTATTCTATCAAATCGTATGTTCCAGCTCCGAGGTTCCTGCTTCAGTCGATAAATAGATCTTTGAAGCTTACACACCTTAGACTCATATATGGATGTGAATCCTTCAGACTATATTATATATACCTCTTCATCTAGCTCTCCATTTAGGAAAGCCATTTTCACATCCATCTGCCAGATTTTATAATCCAGATGGACAGCGATAGCAAGCATAATCCAAATGGATTTGAGCATTGCCACAGAAGAAAACATCTCGTCATAGTCAATACCATAACATTGATGATATCCCTCGGTAACTAGATGGGCTTTATAGGTCTCCACCTTTTTGTCTGTCTCTCTTCCTTTTGAAGACCCACTTACACCCTATGGATTTTATCCCTTCAGGTGGGTCAACCAATGTCCATACATCATTGACCTTTATAGTTCCATTTCGAATTTCATGGCCCCAAGCCATTTCTCATAGTCGGGTCTCTACGTTGCATCCATTTAAGTGATCAGATCCTGATCATTCTCATCGAGTTTGATAGGATCCCTATCTCGGATCAAAAAATCATAGTATCTATCCAGTTGACGTGGTACTCTACCAGATTGCCTTAAGGATGCATCTACAATGGGTTCTTATTCTGATCTAATTAGATCCAGCTCAGGTTCAACAACTTGTGTATGTTCTTCCACCTATCGTACTTCATCAAGTTCGATCTTAGAGGCATTAGTTCCTTCACTAAGGAACTTCTTTTCTAAAAAAACTACCTTAAGGCTGACAAATACTTTTTGCTCATTAGCAAGGTAGAAGTAGTATCCTTTGATTTCTTTTGGGTATCCTATAAGACTACACTTATCAGACCTAGGTCCAAGTTTGTTTATCATCAAACATTTGACGTAAGTCGGACACCCCCAAACCCTAAGGTGTGAAAGCACTGGCTTACGCCCTGTCCATATCTCATATGGTATTTTATTAATAAATTTACTCAAAATCCTATTTAGAATATAATAAGCTGACTTAAGCATATATCCCCATAGAAAAATCGACAAACCAACAAATCCCATCATGGATCGAACCTTGTTCTTTAGGGTTCGATTCCTCCTTTCAGACACGCCATTATGTTGTAGTGTTCCAGGAGGAGTTCATTGGGAGAAAGATATTCACCCTGTCAGTCAGATCGAAGAGTTTTAATACTCTTTCTAGTTTGCTTTTTTACCTAATTTTGAAATAGTTTGAACATTTCAAATGACTCTGACTTATGCTTCATTAAATAGACGTACCCATATCTCGATAGGTCATCTATGAAGGTTATGAAGTAGAAGTATCCACCTCTGGCACTTGAGCTCATGGGTCCACATATATCCGAATGTACTAGACTCTGGTGTTCAGTGGCTCGTTCACCTTTTTTAGTAAAAGATGACTTGGTCATCTTACCAAGAAGATAGGACTCACAAGTTGGAAGTGATTCACAATCACTAACCTTAAGAATTCATTCTTGAGTTAACCTATTAATTCTATTCTTGTTAATATGACCTAGCCTACAGTGCCAAAGGTATACATAAAATACATCACTAATTCTAAGATGTTTATCAGAGGATTGAACCATGTTAACAGGTATAGAAAGTAAATAAATTCCATTATTCAATTGCCCAATAAAAATTGTAACACCATTCAAAATGATATTATAAATTTTTTTTTATTGATATTTCAAAACCATTCATGCCCAAAAGGCCTACAGAAATGACATTCAATAAGAATGTTGAACAAAAATGACATTTATTAAGAATAACTTTATTTGAATTGATTACAAGGTCCATGATTTCTGAAGCTAAAATTGAAACTTGTCTTCCATCTCCAACATTCAAGAATCTCTCACCTTGATGAAATCTCCTACTGACCTGCAAGCCCTGCATAGAATTACAAATATGATAAGGGCTTTCAGTATCTAATACCCAGGTAGTAGAATCAAATAAGAAAAAATTATAAGGTGTTATCATATAATTATCTTGCTTAGCAACCACTTGCTTCCTCCTCGACCTGTTCGGATCTAGGGAGGCAATGTATAAAGGACAGTTCCTCTTCCAGTGCCCCAACTTCTTGCAGAAGAAGCATTCCGTCTGGCTCTGGTCAGGCTTGCGCTTCTTGATCCGACCCTGTGCAGTCATCCTAGTATTTGGCTGCATCTTCTTGCTCTTCTTCTTTTTGTTCTTCTTTCCTTTCTTAAAGGGTCGACGATCAGAAGAAGATCCTCCCACTACATTCACCATTTTCTTATGGAGTTGGTGATCATTCTCAAAGTTCTACAGCAACCGTAATAAGCTATGGTAGTTGATTGCAGGCTTTGTCATTCTAAAATGAGTTAGAAAGGAAAGAAAGAATTAAGGCAAGAAATTAAGGATCACATCCTTACCGAGCTGCTCATGTAGGGGAAAGCCCAGCTTGCTAAGGTGCTCGATCATCTCGATCATGTACAATACATGATCGGTGACTCAGGCCCCATCCCTTATCTAAGCATTAAAAATAGCATAACTTATTTTATGTCTTTCAATGTCATTAGGCGTGCCAAAGGAGTCGTTTTACATTTGAAACATCTCTTATGGTTGGGAATTTTCTAACTTGCAACTAAACTCATCGTTCATTGCTGCCAGCATTATACATCGAACGATGGTGCGGTCATTGAGCCACTTCTGATAAGTGTCTCAGACCGCTCCTCTAATGTTCGGGGCTGGATCCTCAGGTGCAAGATCCGTTATGATATAAAAGATCCGCTCATGCTCCAAGATGATTTTCAACTTATGATACCAGCGATCGTAATTGAGTCCCATTAATTTATCATTTTCTAACAATGACTGGAGCGATAGGTTAGTGGCCATTTCTACATAATAAGTAAAACCAAATCTAATTATATTGTGAATCAATTATCCTAAAGATTTGGACTTTAGTCTAAAGGTTCTGCCATTATTTTGTAGGAATTAGTAGCCTCTACCTCCAATTCGAGGAATTACTTTAATTCCTTAGTGAGTACTAGAATCCACATAGACTACACATGAGCCCAACTTTGGTTGGTCAACCCATGTGCACCTATGGGTAGGTTCAAAATTAATTATTTCTTTAAATAATTTCTAGTAATATCAATTTTGTCTTGGAGACCTAATCAATAGGCTTTGGCCTCCATTGAAAAAGTTCGGTAGGTCCAACCATTAACATGACCACATTTGGTTTTATCTAACCAATAAGTGATCAGGCCCGATATTGGTCGACCAACCCAACCACTATCAGAAAGACTTAACCAAATCATCATATGAATGATAATTTCATTAGTCAATAAGCACCAAGCCTTTGGGCCTTCAGTGATTATCAAATTAATGAACCTATTATCACTCAACTTAATGGGTGGCTATGATTTAGTTATTTATATAACTATTTCATTTTTAAGAATCTAATAATTTTAGAGGATCTAGTTAACATATTTAAGAAAAGCAAGCCAATTTCGATCCTCCCACTAACTTCGCTAAGTCAGATAAAAAAAGGATCTAATCTAAGTTGGCATTAGGAGCACCTAAATCAGTCAGACTGATTTACCTAATTAACATGGGTGAGCCTGATTTATCAAGTGATCTAATCAAAACCTAACTCACCAAGATGGCCAAGTAAGTGAGATTAGTGAAAGGGATATGCCATTAACTCATCAAAGATCGAATCAGTGCGAGTAGCTCCTAATTAAAAATCACTGGTCAAACTGCCAAACTTATCATAGACACCATCTAATTTATTAGTTTTAATTTGATCAATCTAGTAATTTTGAGTTTGAGCATGTAGCTATGAATCAAGTCCATTCAGTCCTCGTTAAAGGCATGGACTTGACCAACTACAACTATTGTAATTGAGTGTATAGAATCCTTGACCTAATCTAAATTAACATTTAATTAGACCTAATCAATTACTTTAATTTAGTCCACTCTTTAACTAACCTTAGGTCTAACCTAATTTATGGACCTAATTCAACTAACCCAATAACCCACATTTTATGATTAATGACTTAGAGTCTTAATTCACATTTCTAGATACTAAATCATTATACTTAATTTTTAATTAAGTTTATGGGCTGTGGATTAGGGTTTGACATTTTAAAAATATTTTTCAAATTTTTGAAAGATTCTTTACAACTTAGTATTATTCACCAACTGAGTCGACTCACTTTAAAATTGAATCGGCTCAATTCAAAAATAATACTAGTTATAGGATTTAATCTGAAACTATGTACACTACATAATACTAAATCATGAATCAAACTTTATATAATTATGCATTCAGGATTATAAATCATATTAAAGCCTAATATAATTAGATCATAAAAATATTAGATCAAATCTTGTTGGGAATTGTATTTCAAAGTTAATCATCAGCCTGTTGATGGTTGAGATATTATAATTGATTTATTAATTAATGAAAAATATTTTGACATCTTTTTTCATCATAAGTTTACATCTTCTAATGAACTCCATTATTGTGATAAAGTTCTTAGTACTATTTAGTTTTGATAAAGAGAGAATTTATCGATTAGTCCTTAAATTTGTTCATGATCAAATGATAGGTTGTTGATTAGGATGATAGCGTCTATCGAGCATAGGTCGCTATATGCCATATAGATTGGTTATCCTCTTAACCAAGGTATGTGGAGATATTGGTATGGCATATAGGTGAGATGTATGGGTACATCATCATTGAACATAACCAACTCCAGAGTATTCTGCTGTCGAAAATGTCTCTGATGGGATATAGGTATAAGTATCCCTTAGACCCGAGATCACCTCAGTGACTTGCAAGCAACTCATTGTGCTTTGGTACCGAACTAACTGAATTTCTAATTTAGCAATAGAAGACTTCTGGGCATAGTCAAGTACTTACGAAGTCGGAGTGTGATCAAGATGAAATTAACCACTCCAAGAGTTGGAGAAGAATGTATCACTATATTTTAATATAGCAAAACCTTAGCCAAGATAATCCATTAGATGGATTTGATATTTTAAAATATAATATGGATAACCTAATCAGAGTTGATAGTTGAACTCTGATGTGTCCTATGAGCATTATGGTCAAGGGGATGAATTATACTATATCTGGATGGGTTCTATGGATGGTGTTCTACACCTTCGACCTATTCGACCATCGGGTATCATTGCTAGATGGTCACTTCGATTGGTATAAAAATTTATTTCTATGCTACCAACTTAGATTCGGATCTATGAGGTCACATACATTAGAGATTACAATCTAATTAGATGGTTGATCAATGATTAAGAATCATTCTAGGGTTAAATAATCAATATGATTGGTGTTTAACCTAGTGCAAGTGTTATAGGAGGATCGATTAGCAATTAGATTACTAATTAGCTTAATTTGATTAAGCCAATAGGTTGAGATTAAGTCTAATTAAATATAATTTAATTAGATTTGGTTTGGACTTGATTGGATCAAGTCCAATTGATTTAAAGCCAAGTGCAAGGAAGAACTAGTCCTAGTCTAACTAGGACTCGGATTAACCTAATTTTTTAATTTAATTTAAAAATAAATCAAAATTAAATTAAATTTAATTTGATTTAATTCAGTTCTTAAATAGGTTATGGACTTATTTAATTATGTTGGTTTAATCTTGATTTTATTTGGTCAAAAGATCTTGTTTGACCAAGTCAAAATAGAAGTCCTAGTGTGACTAGGACTCCCTATCTTTTTGCGCCACCTTGGTCCTAATGCCCCCCATACCTATTTTTTAGGTATTTTTCATGGAAAATCTCTTTCTTTCTAATTTTCATGCCCCCTCTCTCTCTCCAAGTCATATTTGGAAGTTAGGTGGAAGACCAAGTCAAAGGAGGAATTGGTTTTGCTTAGGATTCTATGAAATAGAATCCTTGTTGACCAAAACATCTTCCCTTGATTGCCACCCCCTCTTTTAATTAATTCTTCTCTTATTTCATAAAAATAATCTTCTTTTCTATGCACCCTCCCTTACTGGTCCATGCCAAAAATTATGGAGGAGGCACCTAAGAGTTGGGCGCCCCAACAACTTTCCATGTTTGAATATTCCTAGTCTAGGAATTTGACCTAACTTAGACTCTTCTTTTTTCCTATTTATTGTTAGAATTTTATTTTAATTTTTTTATAAAATATAGAGATTTGGGAGAGGTTTGGGATGTCCAAAAATTAGAGGAAGAAGATCCTTGGGCATGGGGGTTCCATAGGCACCAAACTAGGTATCTAGGTGAGAGAAAAGAGAAGAAGAAGAGGGTCTTCTTCTAGGGCTACTTTATTTTCAATCTCTCCTCCTTTCTTTTGAGTTTTTTTGAGAGAGTATTAGATTAGAAAACTCTCATCTTCTTTCTCATATTTTAGAGAGTCTAAATTTTGAATAAGAGAGTATCGAATCGACCGTCAAAGAAGGATCAGTATAGTACTAGCATGCTGTGCTGATTTCCTGCATCGAACTTCAAATCAGAGATCGTAGGCTCGTATGGATGACTCCTAGAGGTCGGATGCTTGTGCGGCTCATGACTTCATTCTCAAGCCTAGATCATAAAGTTAGAACATCTAACTTGCTCATGTAATAGATATGATCTATAAACTCCATACCTGCATTTGATGTAGTGTAGATCTAGGTTGAGTTGATCAACCCTTTACTTTCTTATTTGATTTTAATTTCTAATTTAATATCATGCCTTGATCATGTCATAGATCTAAGATCTAGGTATTTATATATTTATTTAAATAAATATTTAATTTATTTAAGTCTTTCGCTATATGATCTTGAAAAAGTTTCAAGATTCATCCATGAAATCCTAGATCTGGTTCCTTCAATTGGTATCAGAGCCTAGGTTCTTATTACATTATTTTTGTACATATCTAGATTATTTCTTAGATTAGATCTAATTTATAATCTAATTATTAGGTCTAAAATTAAAAATATAATAATAATAAAATATTTTAGATTGCACGGACTACCATAAGGTTGTTCTTCTGTAAGGTTTATCCCTTATAGTGAATAGGTTATCCTAGTATGTGCTGACTTAAAATATTGATCATAAAATTTTAGATTAGATCTAAGAGATTTTATGATTTGATTAAAAATATTTTAATCTGATTTTAATCATCATAAATATATTAGATTTGATCTAGGAAGATTTATAATTGATTATTATTGAAACTATTTCAATTATATGAACCTGTTTAGATTAGATCTAAAGTAGTTTTATATTTATTTTACTTGCATATTGATTATGAATCAAACATGCAACTTGGTTGATAGAACCATGTTATAAAAATATTTTACAAATATGACAATCATTTTCGAAAAGTCAAACCCCAACCCTCAGGCCAAAACTTAATTAAGAATTAAGAAGTTGTTTGATTGGGTTCTAGGATTGTGAATTGAAGATTCAAAGACACAAATCATAACACATTGGGTTAAACGGATTAGTGGAAATTAGGTTCATTAATTCGGTTAGACTTAGGGTTAGATTAAAAAATGGACTTAATTAAAGAATTGACTAAATCTAATCAATTATTGTCTTAGATTAGGTCAAGGATTCTCTAGATCAATTACAATAGTTGTAGTTGGTCAAGTCCATGTCTTGAACAAGACCCAAGATGGACTTGATTCTTGGCTATGCAGTCTAGCATAAACTATTAGGTTGATCTAATTGAAACTAATTAAACCAGTTGGTGTCTAAGGTAAACAAGACCGATAGTTTTTAATTGGCAGCCCACTTACCTGGCCATTTCTGATTGTGTCTAAGGTAAGCCTAGGAGACTCTTCCACTGATTGAACTTATCTGACCTCTTGGTGAGATTATGTTTTGATCAGATTGCTTGACTATTCGAGCTAACCCATGTCAGCTAGGTAAATCAATTTGACTGATTTAGGGGCTCCTAGACTAGCCTATTAATGGTCTCCCTTAAGCTGACTTGGTGAAGTTAGTGGGAGGATCATGACAAACTGGTTAATCTGACCTACTCATTTCTATAAATAAATTTTCTAAAATTATTAGGTCTCTAAAATAAAATAGTTTTATGATAATTGGATGATAGCCTCCCATTAAAGTGGATGATAATGGGTCCATCAGTTGGATAATCATTGGAGGCCCAGAGGCCTGGTCCTTATTGGTTGATAAAATTATCATTCATCATATGATCTCTTGGATACATCTTTCTAAACAGTGGTAAGGTGGACCAACCAAAGTTGGGTATGATCATTCATTGGTTGGATGGACCAAGTATGGTCATGTTAATGGTTGGACCTAACTGGACCCTTTTTTGAGAAGGCCAAAGCCAATAGATCAGGGCCTGAGGCAAAATTTAATTACTAAAAATTATTTGAAGAAATAATTGGTTATAAACCTACCCTTAGATGTATATGGGTGGGCCAACCAAAGTTGGGCTTGTGTACAGTCTATGTGGATTCTAGTACCCATAAGAAATTAGGGTAATTCCTCGAATTGAAGGAAGAGGCTATCAATTCGAATAAAATAGTGGAAGAAATCTTTTAATTAAAGTCCAAATCTTTAGGTTTAATGAATCAATTACTAATTAGATTTTAGTTTTTCTTTGTGCAGACATAACCACTTCTCTATCGCTCCGATCATTGTTGGATAATGATGAGTTGGTGGGACCCAACTTCGGTAGCTGGTATCGAAAGTTGAAGATTTTCCTGGAACATGAATGGATCCTATATGTGCTAACAGATCCTGCACTTGAGGAGCCAGCTGCTAATGTATGTACAACAGTTAGAGATACTTATCAGAAGGGCAAAGGGAGAGCCTCTCTAAACCTAGGCACAGATAGGATTTATATAGATCCTGCCGCGCCATGCAGTGCCACATCATCCGGCCAATCACATTTTTTTGTACAATCAGATCTAAATCTGATTGATGGGATGACATCACCTGATCCAATCAGATGAGAGCCCCTCTCTAACACCCTTAGGTGGTGCCAAGACTGATCAAAGTAGAGTCCTTTGGCGCCACCTAATTTGATTCCAAGAAGCAACCTGGAGTCCCATCTATATGGGACTCTAGGCATCCCTATCCTTGGGTGCATGCCTCCCTAGGCATGCACCCCCTCCTTTTCTCTTTCTAGCAAGGGGACAAGCCCCTATCTGCTCTCCTATGGATGTATGACACATGGAAAGATGTCTAAATGTCAAAGGTCAACGTTTGACCAAAGTCAAAAGATAAGAATTAGTAGGTGATGAAAAATGGCAGGGGTTATCTCAAATTTATCTCATAAATTAAGACAATCCTTTTCTGATCTGAACAAACTCCGGTCAGACCAAGTAAAGATACTTGAGTGAGTCCAAACACATTTGGCTAAGTTGAGACAATATTTAATGATTGTAGAAGGAGAACATTAGGCTCAATCGTGTGCTAGCACGATTTTCTTGAACCTAATTGAATCTAATTCAAATCAATTGAACTAGGTTAGTCTAATTGATGATATCTAGATCCAAACCTTTGTTTGTGTAATCCAGTTAGGTTCAATTCTGTATGGTAATGGGATATATCATGATCTCTATCATCGACATTATCGAAACACCTTCTGATGGATCAGAACTTTTCTGATTCAGACAACTAGAATGATCGTTCATCCAAATCATTCTAATTGCTCCTAAAATCCACCAGTGATACCTAGTAGTATATGATGACAATCCATCAAAATTGAAAATGAATCTCTTGGTGCAGTTACATGTGTGATTAAGTTCTTCTATCTTGAGCTCCGATCAGATTAGGATTAAGGTAAACTCGTCAAACCCTAATTTCTGTCATATGATTTAATCATTTGATTCATGTCCGATGTGAAAACCTTAATAGAAACTCTTTCTATTATTTCACTCTGCCATGGCCATGGGCTTATGGACTTGATTCTCATGATCATCATAGGGCTGCTCCTCATCTACCGAGGTAGATAGATTTTCTCTTGGTGCAATCCAATTCCTATAATGAACATGCTATAGTCAACATACACCTCAAGATTTCGAATGGCTAGGAGTTCGAGTCATGGTGTAGTCAAACTATAATACCCTCATGGTAAACTATCAATGCACCTCAGGTCAAAGAACCAGACACACTACTATAGCTTTGAGCCAGTCATCGATGAGAAGATAGACTTTCTTATGACTGCTCGAGGTGGTCACGCTTAGTGTTCTCATTCTCTAATGAGTACCTATACTCTCACTCTAGTGTCTCTACACCGTAGACTCAAGACTCATCTACTATAAAGAAGTGATTGTCCACCAACCTTCCGGATCAATCACCATCCTCATGATGATCCTACGGTTGGAAGCATTTTATGAGTTAATAACAAAAATTCATATCTTAAATTTTCAACTCTTGAAAATAAGAATTATCATTACCATTAACTCTAGGGATGTATCACAGATGCTAAATGCACATTATGATAGAAAATAACTAATTTTATTATTTATAGTTAAAATTACCATTTTGCCCTTAGAAGTGTACGATAAGTGTCAGCCAATTCTAGCTTATAGGGCACACATATCTAACAAACTTCCACTTGATCTAAAGTCAATTGGCTACAAATCTAAGTCCCATCTTCTTAAGATGGGCTTCGATCTTCTACTGGCCCAATGGCTTTGTGAGTGGGTTCACCGCATTATCTATGGGGTCGACTCTCTTGACCTCGACGTAATCCTTCTCGAGATAATCATGGATGAGATGATATCGCTGCTCGATGTGTTTAGATTTTTGAAAAGATCTCGGCTCCTTAGCAAGGGCTATGGCATCATTGTTATCGTAGTAAAGAGGAATAGCATCTGATGGCATCACTCTGATCTCTGCAGTAAACATTTTATACCAGAATGCTTCCTTCACAACTTCTGATGCAGTAATGTATTCTGCTTCCATCGTAAAATCTGCTATCACTGGATGCTTGGAACTCTTCCAACTGACAGCACCACCATTACACACAAACAGACTCCTAGATGTTGACATTCGATCATCTACATCGGACATAAAATCTGAGTCGGTATACCTCTGGACTTGTAGTTCTCCATTACCAAAAACCAACAACATATCCTTAGTTCTTCTCAAGTACTTAAGGATACATTTCACAGAAGTCTGGTGTTCTTCACCTGGATTTGACTGATATTTGCTCATGACACTCATAGCATGGGCTATATCAGGTCGCGTACATAACGTGGTATACATGAGTCTCCCTATAGCTGAAGCATAAGGGATCTTACTCATGCGTTCTATCTCCTCAGGTGTGCTAGGGCATATTGTCTTGGAGAGATGAATGCCATGTCTGAAGGGTACCAAACCCCTCTTAGAGTTTTTTATGCTAAACCTCTTAAGCACTTCCTCTATGTACATCTTCTGTGAAAGTCCTAGCATCCTATTCAGTCTATCTCTATAGACCTTAATTCCTAGAATATAGGATGCTTCTCCTAGGTCTTTCATGGAGAATTCTTTGGATAACCATATTTTAACTATGGTCAACATGGGAATATCATTCTCAATAAGGAGGATATCATCCACATACAATACGAGGAAGATAACAGTGCTCCCATATGGTTCCTCCTCATTTTTGATGAATCCAAACAATTTGATCACATCATTAAAATGAGTATTCCAACTCTGAGATGCTTGCTTAAGTCCATATATGGACCTTTGTAGTTTGCATATCTTGTGATCAGCGTCATTGGATGTGAAACCTAGTGGCTGTTCCATATAGATATCTTTCTCAAGGTATCCATTTAAGAACGTCGTTTTCACATCCATTTGCCATATTTCATAATTGAAATAGACTATAATAGCAAGCAATGTGCAGATGGATTTCAGCATAGCTACTGGCGAAAACGTATCCTGATAGTCAATGCCTTCGCATTGACTATACACTTTTATTACTAATCTAGCTTTGAATGTCTCCACATTTCCATCTGTACGAATCTTTCTCTTGTCAATTCATTTACACCTAATAGGTACTATCCCTTCTGATGGATCTGCCAAGGTCTAGACTTGGTTTGAGTGCATCGAGTCAATTTCTGACTTCATTGCCTCTAACTATTTCTCAAAGTCGATATTCGATATCGCCTCATCATAGATTTTGGGATCATCACCATGAACCCTATTACCTACGAAGAATATTTCCTCTACATCCTCTAAAATAGTACCTAAGTACCTCTTAGAGGGATGGAAAATTATTTTCGATCTACGAGGTGGAGGAGGTAGTGATTGAATTGGCTCAACCTGATTTGGTTCCATTTGGTCCTTAGCTCGTTGCTCTTGTGAGACTTTCTCCTTGAGCTTGATCTACTTTTCAATACTGCTATTTTGAATAAACTATTTTTCAAGAAAGATAGCATGTTGACTCACAATCACATTGTGATCTTCTGGAATGTAGAAATAATATCCTAATGACTCTTTAGGATATCCTATGAATCGAGCTCTAAAGGATCTAAAGTCTAACTTATCCGTTTGTTGTCTTTTGACATGAGCCGGACAATCCCAAATTCTGAGATAACTCAGACTTGATTTCTTACCATGTCATATGTCATATGGTATGGTAGGAATGATTTTAGAAGGAACTCTATTCAATAAGTATATTGCAGTTAACAAACTATATCTCCAAAGAAAATTAGGGAGGTCTGTGAAGCTCATCATGGATTGGACCATATCTAATAGGATCTGGTTTCTCCATTTTGAAATCCCGTTGAGTTGAGGTATTTTAGGTGGAGTCCATTGAGAAATTATGCCATTTTTCTTGAGATAGTCTAGGAATTCACTATTAAGGTATTTACCTCCTCGATCTGATCGAAGAATCTTAATGGGTTTTTCAGTTTGCTTCTCTACTTCATGTCTGAATTTCTTGAACTTTTCAAAAACTTCAGACTTATGTCTCATAAGATACACATATCCATACCTAGATAAATCATCGGTAAAGATTATGGAATAGATAAAGTTGTCTCTAGTCAGCACATCAAATGGACTGCACACATCCATATGTACTAGGGCAAGAAGATCCGTGGCCCTTCCCCATGTCCTACAAAAGGGAGCTTAGTCATTTTGCCATGAAGATAAGATTCACAAATTAGATATGACTCGAAAGTCAACGAACTCAATAGCCCAGTTTTCTCCAATTTGTTAATCCTATCTTCTGTTATATGATCTAGTCTTAGGTGCCATAGATACCTATTGTTTGGACTATCCCTAGGTCGTTTCATGGCATTCATATTTTGCTCAATATTAAAAATAGATACATCAATATGTAATTGGTAAAGACCGTTAATAAGAAAACCACTTGCAATTTTATTTCTTTCATAAAGAATATTACAATGACCCTTAAGAAAACTAATTACATAGCCTTTTAGTGCTAGGCATGAAACAAAAATCAAATTCCTACTTACTGCAGGAATATAATAACAATATTTTAATACTAAGTCTAAACCAGATGGTAGTCGAAGAGGGTATGTTCCCACGACCATAGCAGTAATTCTTGCTTCATTTTCAATGCATAGGATCATCTCACCATCCCTCAACCTCCTGCTATCCTCAAGACCCTGCATAGAAGTGCACATATGAGCACTAGAACCAGAGTCAAGCACCCAACTGGATGCAGAAGAAATCGTAAGGTTAGACTCAATAACGAGCATACCTCCAGAAGGATCTACCTCCTTCTTATTCTTCAGGGTGGTTTGGTAAGTAGGGCAATTCAGCTTCCAATGGCTGTCAGTGTTGCAATAGAAATACTTTGCTTTGTCAGCGGCCATCTTCTTCAACTCTGCCTTTTCTTCTTTCCTCCTTCCACCTTTTGCCTTTTCATTGACTTCTTCTTCTTTCCAAAAGACTTTCTCTGGGAAGAAGTCCATTCCATAGCAAGCACTGAGCCTTTAGAACCTTTCATAGAAAGCTCAGCAGTAACCAGCATGTTCATCAGCTCGGTCATAGAATTTTGAAGTTTATGCATATGGTAGTTCATGATGAACTGCCTATATGCATCAGTCAAAGATTGTAGAATTATATCATTCTGCAGATCTAGGTCCAACTTCACTCCAAGCTTCTCAAGCTCTTCCAAGTCCTTATCATTATTAGACAATGATCTTGGACTGACTACCCATCACGTATTTTAGCCTTGAATAGTCGTTTAGTGACTTGATACTTCACTGCACGACTCTGTTCACCAAACATTTCTTATAGATGAGCCAACATTTGATAGACAGTCTTGATATCTTCATGTTGGCGCTGAAGCTCATCAAACATCGAGCTCAATATGTAATATCTGGCCTTGTTGTCTTCATCCGTCCTCTTGTCAAGAGATGCTCTCTGTTCAGTGGATGGACGAGCTGATAAAGTAGGAGGGTCCTGGTCCAATACATGAGTTAACTTCTCAAACCCCAAAATAATTTTGAAGTTTTGGAGCCAATCCTTGTAATTGGGTTTGGTCAGTCTATGGGTGTCCAGGATACGTGCTAGTGGATTGGATGCAGACATTTTTCTATAGAGAGTCAAAGTTTCTAGTTAGATATTATAATTAAGACTTGACCAATTTATTTAGAGGTTTTATTTTTAAACAAATTAGCTTTCACTATTTTCTCGAATTCTTACACTCCCTCTGTAGAGATGCAAAAATTTCTACGATTAATGATTTCTAGTGGATGGTGCGATCCCACCTACTAACTCATCACCTCACCTAACAGTTATTAATGATGGATTAGCCAATGGGTGAACAACACTTGTTCAATGATTCTCTAATGATGATGCACCCAAACTTGGTCTCTAATTCATGAATCTCACCATGCCCAGAATATTGATCCACTCCTTAGTTAAGTTAGACCCACCATTTGCATAGATTGGATTCCTAATTGAGTCTCTCACCGTATTTAGAATATTGAACCCAATCCATCCTCCAGCCCATAGCATCCAATGCCTAATAAACATGGTTGCATCTTTTTGGTGCAACTGAACCACTGTAATCAGTCCCATACAGATGGGACTCTAGGTTGCTTCTAGGATTCTACTTAGGTGGCGCCAACCTATAGACTTTGACCAGTCTTAGGCGCCATCTAAGGATGAATTGAAGGGGCTCTCATCTGATTGGATCAGGTGATGTCATCCCATCAATCAGATTTAGATCTAATTGCACGAAGCAAAGTGATTGGGTGGGATGATGTGGCACTATATGGTGCAGCAGGATCTATATAAACCCTATCTACGCCCAACTTTTATAGAGTTCTCTCTTAGCCCATGTCCTAAGGTTACCCCTCTCCCTCCTCCATGCTAACTTCTTGTCCTCTCTCTCCTCTCCATGCCCAAGGAATTTTGGGCTCCAATTTGGTGCGATCCAAGCAAGAGAAAGCTGATGAGAAAAGAAGTAGGTAGCACTACTGCAGAGATGACTGTTGATCTTCAAAAGAAATTTTGAAGATCCTCTAAATCAGATCTAGATCTGATATTTGGAGAGATGATAAAAAAGGAGAAGATCTCCAGATCCAGCTTGAGTGGATACCGATAGAGGCCAGGCACTGCGTGGCTAGATCCAGAATCTCAGATAATCAGTAGGATCATCAAAGGATAATCTGATTATCCAACATCAAGCTACACATTAATCAAATTTAATTTATTTTTATTTTTATTTATTAGATATATAAAATTAGATCTGAAATATCTCAGATCTGATCTAGATACATGAGAGAAATTTTTAAAATATCTCTCTTGATCTGATCAAATCTGAACGAACCTGACCAGGGAAATCATGATTTTTCCTTCACATTTTTCTTATTTTGGACCACTATTACCCTAGACTTTTTAGGTACCACTTGAACCGGACTTATCCAAGAACTATCTAAGATGAGGTAAATTATTTCATTATCAAGCAGCTTCAAATTCTCTTTCTTGACTACATCTTTAATAGCTCGATTAAGTCTTCTCTAAGCATTTCTAGTTGGTTTAGCCCCTTCTTCTAGGTGTATCCTGTGTTGAACTATGGAGGGACTTATTCCCTTAATGTCAGCCATGGTCCAGCCTATTGCTTCTTGGTTCTTTCTCAAGACTACTAATAACTCCTCCTCTTGTTCATGATTTAGGTCTAATGCAATAATTATAGGCAAGGTTTCTGCTGGACCTATATAAGCATACTTAAGGTGCTTGGGGAGAGGTTTTAGTTCTAATTTGGGTGCCTCTTCTATTGATGGCTCGGATGATGGTTTAGCCATTTTCATGAATGGTTCAGTGGGAGGCTTCCATCTTTGGCTAATCCTGTGGTCAATAGGTATTTTATTGATATCTTTATGTTCATGGTTTAGCCAAATACTTGACTTCAGATCGACTTCTTCATCGCTAATGTCAATGGATTCATAAATTTCATCTTGGATTACATTAATATTAGCATGCTGGATGAATTCCTATTCCATATTAAATATATTTAACTCAATAGTCATATTCCCAAAAGATAGCTTCATAAGTCCATTTCTATAGTTGATTTCAGCATTAGTAGTTGCTAGGAAAGATCTTCCTAAAATAACTGAGATATGACCCTTGGAATTTGAAACTAGTTTAATCTCTAAAATGATGAAGTCTATAGGAAAGATAAAATTACGAACCTTGATTAAAATATCTTCTACCATTCCCTTAGGGATCCTAAAAGATCAGTCTGCTAATTGCAACGTGATCCCTATTGGGTAAAGTTTTTCCAAATCTAATTGCTCGTAAACTGAATAGGATAAAATATTTACACTAGCCCCTAAGTCTAACAAGGCCTTCTCAATGTGGATTTCTCTGATAACACATGAAATTATCAGGGACCTTGGATCCTTATATTTTATTGGCACATAACTTGATAAGTAAGAGCTCATGCTTGCAGCTAAGAACTCTCTGTTGGGTACATTAGTGGTCCTCATTTTGGTGTAAGGGTCTTTTAAAAATTTAGCATAGGTCGGTACTTACTGGATCATGTCTAGTAGAGGGATATTTATCTGGACTTGTTTGAACACCTCTAACATTTTATCCAAATGTTCTGATTATTTTTTGGACCTTAGTCGATTTGGAAAAGAAGCTCTAGGAGTTATGGGTACAGGACTGGATGTACTATCAATTTTAGCAGCTTAAGTTTGTAAGGTAGGTTGTTTGTAAAGTTGTTTGGTAAATGAGTCCTATCTATTGTTAGATGTACCTACGTTATTATCCACTCATTTCTCCAATCTTAAAGTATGAATGGCATTCATTTGGTTGACTTGATTTTCATGTTGGGATCGTGGACCATTTTTGTTTCTCGGGTTGGGCTCGGGTTGGCTAGGTAGCCCACCTCGTTCTTGCTCATTCATGGTAGAGGCTAGCTGACCTACCTACTTTTCTAGATAGGCTATGGCCTGGGTGTTAGCATTTAAGAGTTGGCCCGTGATTTGCATGAAATTACTCAATGTAGCATTGGTGTCAGCATTGGATTTGGTTAGGATTTTCAGACTTTTCTCTAAAAAACTAAGTTTCTTTTCTAGATTATTGAAGCCTAGTGGATTGTTTAACATAGGATTGGGCCTTGGGTTTTGCTGGGTTGAAACTAGGACTGCCTACATTTGGGTTTTGCGACCATAAGAAGTTTGGATGATTCCTCCATCCTGGGTTATATGTGGGTGCATAAGGATTGTTCATTGATTTTTGGTATGTGGCATTTACCTGTGCATATCCATTCTCTATTGGGTTTATCAGGAGAGGACAGTCTTCAAGGATATGGTTTGGTGCACTACACCCACTGCACATGGGTGTAGACACATGGTTCACACTGGCTGTTGTCTATAGTTCTAAGGCCTCTAACCTATGTGTTAGGATTGCAATTTTAGCCTCTGCTGCTAGGGAGTTTTGAACTTGGTAACCTCTTGAAGGTGTTGATTTTTTTGGTTTACTAGTTTCCCATTGTAGACTCTTCTCGACTAGGTCTTCTAGAAATTGCCAGGCCTCATTGGATTTTTTATACATAAATTGACATTGGTATATTAACTCTAGCATGGTTCTGGAATTTGAATCTAGTCCCTCATAAACTATTTGACATAGCCTCTAGGTCTCTATTCCATGGTGTAGGCATTGGGTCAAGAGGTTCTTAAAATGGTCGAAATACTTTCAGAATGACTCACCAGCTAGTTGGTAAAATTGGTTTATCTCATTTTTAATTCTAGTTGTCTTATGATGGAAAAAGTATTTTTTAAGGAACACTCTTACAAAGCCTTCCTAGGTCATGATAGATTGATTTGGCAGGCTGTATAGCTGCTTTTTTGCATTATCCTTAAGGACAAAATTGATTAGTCTCAGCTTGATCTCATCCTCAGAAAGTTGTTGCCTTATAGTTGCACGAACCTCTTCAAATTTTCTAATGAATATATATGCATCCTCTATTCCAATGAACTTTGGAAGCATATTAATCATTTGGGGTTTAATTTTAAAATTATTTATAGTAGGTTGGGGCAACCTGATGCAAGAAGGCTGGACAAACCCAACTAAGTAATATAAATCCTTAAGGATTTGGGACTGATTGATTTTTTTCATTTTAGGGACTTTAAGGCTTGACATAGGAATCAAGTCAATTCTAACTAGTCGATCCAAAATTCTTCTTCACGAAAAAAGTGGAGAATTCACTTTATTTTATATATATATATATATATTTAATTTTCTTTTTTTAAAGAAAAGAGAAGAGGAAAAAGAATTAGTTAAGATTATTTTTTTAATTTTTCAAACACTTATCAAGAAATTATCTATCCTAGGTTATCCTAATTCTAGACAGTTCCTAACTGCCAAGGTTGCTTTCGAGTACTCCAAGTTTGAAATTGACTAACCAAATCAGTCGGGTAAGTGTAAGATCGGTGGGAGTCCCTCCGTTGCTTTTCTTAGACATCAATTAGATTGATCAGGTAAGCGAATGGAATCAATTAAAAACTACCTTCCTTTGGGCCCAGTCATCCCACAAACCACTTTTCTAGACACCGACAGGCCAACCAACTTAAATCCGATCCAACTCTTTGGTTTCCTTATCTTATTGAGCTCGGATGTCCCTAGGGTTGACATCTAATTGATTTTATTTAAGATTAGGGTGAATGCAAATGAGGAAACTTATTTGTGGGCTAAGAAAGGGTGATGAAATCTCCATCTTATCTTATTTAGGTTTATGCCCTTAAAGTAGTTTAGATATGCTTATGCACAATCAATAAGAACAAACAAGTTTTAAAAAAAAATAAATAATACTGAACAAAGATCAAATTAGTAAGCTAAAAGAAAAGAAAAAGGTTAGATTATATACCTGATTTCCAGCACTCATCAATTTTCTATAAAGCAAGATAAAAAAAAATAAAAAGGTCAGACTAAAATTAAACTAAAAACATAAAAAACAAAAATTTAGAACATAATTTAAAATATGCTAATTCTCTGACAATAGCCCCAAAAACTTGATGTGTCTTAAATTAACCGCAAGTGCATGGTGTGCAATGTAACACGTCCAACGAGCATGGGTCAATCCCACAAGGAATTATGTGTGAATTATGTTCAAACCTTGCTTAAGCGAGCTTTAACAAAGAATTTGGAAGTGGTTGTTACTTACTACTAAATAGTAAATTAATTACAAAAAATATAATTTAAAGATCTAGGGCTTTTGAATCCACTAGACCAATGACTTAGAGAGCCTTTCTAAGATTTCTTTTATAATGTCCATTGATTAAGATGTAATGCATGGACAAGCATTTACTCTAATTAAGGAACTCACCTTTCAACTACTTCTCTTGTGTTACCCAAGCATGGATTATAAAGGAGCTCTGACCCAACAATAATCCATCAAAGTTTTCCACAAGGAAGAAGAAAAAGGATTTAAAAAAGATTTAGGCCTTCTACCTATTACCAATCTTCCAACGAATCAAGCATGAACTATAAAGGAATTCTCAATGATAGTCCATCAAGTCTCTTGGCAAGAAGTTTGAAGAAAGAAGAACTAGAAAAATAAAAGCCAAGGAGAAATCCTAAGAAGAGCTTCAAATCATGGTTTAGCTTCATCGCAAACCCCAGAGGATTGCTTAGCTAGACATGATTGAAGTTGAATTTTTGAAATTATTTATAATTAAATTCTATACTACTTGCTGGAATTTAAATTGCAGAGTTTTAAAGATTTGTAGAAATAAACTATTCTAATACTTAGCAAGAAAAATAAACTAACATAGTGCTGAAATTTAAAATTATAGAATTAAATTGAAGAAATTTAAACTACCCTATTAGCTGAAAATAAAAATTCAATTGATGAGAAACGAAACTAATTTTTTTATAGTTGATAAAATTTCTTAATACAAAGAGAAGACTTTTTAACTCCTAAGTCATTAACAGGGCTTGAAGTTAAAATAAAAAAATAAAAACATAAAAATCTCTCCTAGCCGATCCTTCCCTGGCTAACTCTCCTTCTCGTATGTTGGAAGGATGGAAGAAAGTGAAAAAAGGATAGATAAAAATTTTATGAATAGGTATTCCCGCATGTCACATGGACCCCTACAAGAGTTGTGGTGTGGAGAGACATTCCTAAGGTAGAGGTATTGGGCTTTATTTATAGGTGTCAGAAGAAAGAAGGATTTTGTATTTTTCAGATGTGGGACTAATGATGTGAAAGGCTTTGAAAGATAGATGGATGGGATGGAAAAGCAAAAGAAAATAAATGGATGAGATGAGATGAAGGGGATGGAAGATAAGGTAAGAGGGAGAATTGTCATACAATCTAAATTCTTTCTTTCCAAAAAAAAATATAGCCTTTCTCATTTTCATGCACCCATTGTCGTTGCTTGCATCGCACGAAGACCCACTCCCTCGTGCGCTCACACTCACGTCCAGCGTGCATTTGGTCCTCTATTCCATGCCCAAAAGAACATTTCCCATAGCTTCCACACCTTTTAAATTTAATGTACTGGTTAACACAGCTAATAGTCAACAATCTTTTCTTATATTCTTTTCTTAATTTTTTTCTTTCTTTTATCCATTTGGTCCCTATTTTGCATCTGTGTATCTTCGCATGTCATGCACAGAACAAGCCTGAATTTGAACTCGAGCTTCATCTGCATGTGTTGGAGGACCATTTCTAGTTGACTTACGATTAAGACTTTAAAATTAATTATTTCTACAAAGATTATAAAAAGTATCAAATATAAATAAAAAAATAAAATAACATGGATTTTGATACTTTTTGTGGTATAATTAATGTATTCATCAATGGCTTGGACTTGAGAAAATGGATGATGATGTTTGGTAAAAGCTAAACTTTTTTCTACATCATACCATCAATATTTTTTAAATTTATTTAGAATAATTGATTGATTTTGATGCTTGCAATAAATTTATACTATGATTTGAATACTTTGATTTTTAAATCAATGTGATCTGCTCTAAGTATCATGTTATGATATGAATTAAAATTATCTTGAAATTCAATATGATGTAATAGCTTCCCCATATTAATTTTGCATTTAAGAAACTTAAATCAACATATGCTTAATTAACTATGAATATCTTTGACTACAAATGAAACTAATTTTTGACATTCTCCTATAAAATATTTAAATATTAAAGGTCTTCAAAAAATTGCATGATCTAAGTACTTGAATATAAGACATTCAATCATAAAAGATTAAGTGCATGAAGTATTAATTTGCATTGCATTATAGGTTGACTACTAACGATTTCAAAAATCCCTAGTTGAACTAAACTCATAAAGTTTTCATCTAGTTTTTTCTTGAATTGATCTTATTTAATTTAATTATTGAAACTCTCCAATTGATTAATTTTTTTGATCCCTAAAATTAACTTGAAAATGTTTCTTGATCATCGATTTGATTGCTTTTTTTATCTTAAAAGATAATTTATGAACATTCATTAATTAATTTTGAAAATTGAATATGGAAAATGCTCTTCTTGAATCTTTTGAAGTTAATATTATGCAAAATATTTTAAGAAATCTGTCATTTACTTTTAATGTCAAATATTTAAAGAGAACTTTAGTTTTATTCAATTGATATCAAACAGCTTACAATTTATATTTTATTTTGTTGATTTATCTTTTAATAAAAATAAAAGAGTATCTTTGTCTCAAATCTTATTTTTTGATGTTACATCATTTGAGGCAAATCTAAGAAGTTCATATCTTTTCTAAACATAACTATCTGGTATTTCATAAGAAAAGGGATGAAATGACCTTTCAAAGAATAATAGAAAATATGTTCATAATTTAACTTGAATGATTTGTTGATATCAATGCAAACAAACTTATCAAGATAATTTGATCTAAATTTAAATTGATTCATCATTTTCGATCAAAAACTTCAACGATTGATATTAAATATATCATTATTGTCTGGTATTCTATTGCTTTATCATTGACAAAAAGAAAGAAATATCCTTGCATATAATCTAGTTTGCATGAATATATTTTTGACATTATACCTTGAATAAATTATAAGATTGATAACTTTATACTTCAAATTGATTGATACTATGTAAGAAAAAAAGAGATTTTCTTTTAAAAAAATTATGATATATCCAAATTCTTAGTTTTAAAAGAAACTACTTATCTCAAACTTTTAAAGCTTAAAGCTATTCCTTAAACTAAATTTGAAAAGTATTTCTTTTTGAATCTATAGTTTTAAGAAAAGAAAAGGTACTATTAAAATTATATTTTCTAAATGAGGGAGAAATATTTTTTAGACTCAATCTTATTTTGATTTTGGTTGAGTTGTGTTAAAAGAAATAATTTTTAAACTTAAAAAGATATCACCTATATTACTTGATTTGTTCATCTTTGATTTAAGCATTTATATATTTTTTGACTTATCGATTCATACTTTGATTGATTTGATTGTGTCATCATTTCTAATGATCAATGAATATTTCAAAAATACTTTACATCAATTAATCATTTTGATATTATCATGATTGAAGATATCCTACTATAAACATTTCATTTTAAAATCAATGAAGGTGAAATTTTCATAAAAAAAAATTTAATATATCATGATTATGATTGATTATTTGATTGATGGTTGATTGTTTGAAACTAAATATGCTTCCTTTAAATATGTGCAATAGATGAAGAAAATACTAAAGAAAATAATTTGATCTTAAATGATAATTTAATTAAAAATGCCTTTATTTACAAAAGTAAGGAAAAAATTTATTTAAGATGAATTAGTCATTAAATTGGTATCAATTAAATTTAAAAATCTGAGCTTGAAAGTCAAATTAGTATTAGTTAAATATTAATGTGATATCAATTAATGGTGCTTATCTTAAAAGAAAAAGGGAGAGAATAAATTTAAAAATATCATGTGAAGAATTTTATGGTATTCACTTTTGAAAATAGGAGGAGAGACATTTACTGCAAATTGGTATTAAAAATATTAATATTAATCTCAAATTCTCAATCATTTATCTTATAATTCTATCAAATTTATACTTTATTTTAATTAATTTCAAACTCTCAATCAAATGCCTTTTAGTCTTTTCAACTTGTGCTTTTATGTGTTTATTCAATTTAATTTACTTGATTTAAAGTGCTATTAATTTAAAGTAGTATCAGACAAATAAATTATTCTCTAATGTTGAAACTTGCTTAAAGTGGTATCATTCATATCCTGATTTCATAATTTGATTTACCTGAACATTCTCGACATTCTTAGAGTTGAATTAAATTAAAAACTCTTCTTACTCCTAGAAATAAATTTATAAAATTTTTTAATATACAATATAAGGTTTTTATAAAATTATTTTTAGCTTTAATACTATCTTTCATACTCTTTCGATACATATATTTTCAAAGTTTAATTGACTAAAACTTCTTAAGAAAAGTAAAAAATAAATATTAAAATTGGTGTCAAATTTTTTACATGTTATACTTGTTTTATTTGAAAATCTCTATTTTTTAAAATTAAATTGAAAATCTAAATTAGTAGTATCAAATAGAAATTTGGCATCATATATACTTTACTTGATATCAAATGTGCAAAAATATCTTGAAAAGCTCTATCCCTCAATATTGAGTTGAAAAAATAGAATTTAAACCTTTTAGAAAGAGGGCAAGTGATAACAATATAAATTTGATATCAAACATGCTTATTTTCATATCAAATATCCCATAAAGTTTAAATTTAATACCCTCTTGAAATTAAATTAAAAGTTCTAAAATTAATATATTTTTTTAAATTTTGACTGATTTTGATGATATATTTCACATGATTTATTTGATGCATAAAGATTTTTTAAAAATATGTTATGCTTAATTTTTTTGTTCAAATCTTTGAAAAGCTTTATTTCTTTTAAAGCTTAAAAGTGCATATTTAAAAATCTGATTAAAAAAAATTATATTCAATCAAAAAGAGGGAGAGCCTTTGATATTTGAATTCAAACTAATTTTTGAATTTGAAAGAAGTGCTATAAACATGTTTTAAATCAAAAAACAAGTATACAAAGAAAAACTTTGATGATAAGTTTTTGTATCTTATTGATTTTAATGATTAGTCTTTTATCCTTTCCATGAGCTTTTTAATGCTGTTAAAAAGGGAGAGAGTAATTATTTAGTATATGCTTGAGCCTAACTAGAATGAGATATATTTTTATTATTTAGTAGTTTCATACTTTTAAATATGTAATTTTTTAGAAACTTACTATATATTATTTTGCATATACTCAAAAATTTTGTCATTATAAAAAAGAGAGAGATTGTTGATCTAAAGATTAATTTTGATGATGACAAAGAGTTTTAAGTATAAGTTATAAAATCTAACTATGCTTATGAGGATGTGCAGTTTCAAAATTCTAAGTGCTCATAATTTTTCATGTATTTTATATTTTAATGAAGGTTAAATTAAGTCAAAAAGATAAATCTAGTCTATAAATTAATTTAGAGAAGAAAGAATTACAAACAGTCTTCAGTATGCATGGCATACAAACTAGGCCGACCTAATCCAAAACTAAGCCGACCTAGTCTTAGTGGAAACAAAAGATAGAAAGTATAAAAAGATGAATTTTTAAGATTCAAGGGACTGAGCTGATCCAGCTATAAACTAAGCTGACCCAGTGAAACTGAGCTGACCTAGTCAGAAACTAAGCCAACCCAGCATCTGTAATGGCTAGCTTTCAGATCTATAGCTTTTTCATCCTATGAGCTTTCCAACGGCTATTAGATCCCTTTCTGAAGACCTTCTAGATGTCAAGAAGTGATAGAAAATCTCAAGGATATATAAAAAAATCATTGAAAGCATTGGAGACAAGTTTTTGGATGATTTATTGAGTATCTATTGAGAAACCAAAGAAGTAAGCTGAAAAGAGAAGAGGAGTTATCCTTGGAGTTATTCTTTGTCCTGTCACTATAAATCATCCTCCAGCAAGTAAGAGCAAGAGTAAAGTAAAGTGAGGAAGTAATCAAATCAAGAATCAAGGAGCCTTACCATCTCTTAATCATTCAAGGAGAAGAAATCAAGCCTATAAGCAAAGCAACTCAGATTTTCTTCTCTTGGGCTTTAAAAGAGTTTGTTTTAAATTATATTTTTATATTTTGTTTCAAGTTTCTTGGGATGAGAAACATGGGTTGGTTTCAAGTCTTGAATTAGATGATTGTATTGGTTTGATTGGTGGGCCAAGGTTAAAACCCATCAGGATTGATTGTTAGCCCAGGAAAAAATAATCACTTATGAGGTTTTGGTTGGTGATTCGGAAAAAATCAACTAGGTTGATTATGAGCCTAGAAAAAAAATCTTGTATGATTTTGGTTGGTGAGCCAGTGATAACCAACTATGTTTGATTATGAGCCTAAAAAAATAATTAGACTGTGATTCTAGTTATGAATTATAGTTGAATTCACAAGGGGTATACTTGGGGAGTGGATGTAGGTGCTTAGTTTAGCACCAAACCACTATAAAAGCTTGGTGTTTATGTTTATGTAGTTTTATTTCTACTATTCTTCATCCATATTTATATTTTACTTTATTTCATCAAGCACACAATACTAAAATTCAACATATTTATAGTTTAAATTTTTAAATACCCAATTCACCCCCCTCTTGGGTAGCCATACCTGGGCAATAATTGGGCTTTCACGTGGCATATGGAAAATCCTTCAAGTGAAGTAGTGCAGTTGCACTTTTAAATGGTTGAGAAGCTATCATGCACTGGATCCAATGGCCAGGGGAGCTCTGACCTACATCCAACAGTGGTGGCCCGCATTCTATCATGCAATCGGACTGTTGGAAGAACTCTATGTGCGATTTGATGGTTGGAAAAGCAGCCGACTGAATCTAAAGCTCCTTTTGCACCATCTGATAGCTGACATCATAGGCGGTTAGGATCCAATGGCTGGGACCAGTGTCTGAGTTGATCTAGGACTTCCTAGTCCTCCTGTGCACTAATGGACAACATCCGAAGGTTTGTTAAGTTGATCTGATGGTTCAGATTCAATCCAAGGCTTGATTGAGTGATGGGCAGTGGTTTTTTATAGTTTTTTGATCCGTCAGATCATAGATCAATGGCCAGCATTTCAATAGGCATGAAGAATTCAAGCCAAACTCAAACAGGACTCCAAAAATAGCTCTAAAAATCCCTAATCTCCTCTATTTAAACCATCCTTCATGTTGTAAGTTAGAACAGCCCTCCCCTTAGGGGATTAGCCCCTAGTTTATGCCCTCCAAGCCATATCCTTTCTCCTCTAAAAACCCTAGAACGAGTCATCTATCTCCCTCTCTTCCCTCTTCTCTTCTCTTTTCTTTTCTTCTTCTTTTATTCTTTCTTTTCTTCATCTGAGGAGTTTGAAGATGCCAAAAACTAGCAGATTGTCAATCATGTTGGGCTAAGGATCTCGTGTCTTAAGAAGTAAGGAAAGTCTTCGACATGAGAGTTTGTAATTTGAACCTTATTTATCTTTTTTATTAAGCAATAAAATTTATTTATCTTTTACATCCTTTTCTTATTTATGCTTTAATATTCAATTTTCTTACGATTTATAACTAAGAAGATAGATCATGATCATAGAAAAATACAGTCTATGCTCAAATTAGGATGAATTATAAGAATTTATTAGATCTATATTTATATTCCTTGATTGCACCATCTAAATAATCAATGTCTGTGAGATGAGTCATGTTTATGATAGATATGGTTCATGCTTGATAGAATAGGTTATGTTAGAATTGGATTAATAGAACATACATTTCATAAAATTGCATGTTAATAATGAAAAGATTGCATGAATTAATTATAAACTTAAAAATTGAAAGATAGAACTGAAATCTTAGATAATTTTTCTTCTTATTCTTAATTAATTCTTAAACCCTAAATATTTATTATTTGCTTTATGTTATTTTAATTTGCTAAAATTTGAATTAATTTTTTTTAATTTACTTTTTAAAATTTTTTCTTTATAAATTAATTTAAAATTTATTTTTAATAAAAATTGAATGTAACTCAGCCTTCAATTTTTTAAAAAATCGACACTCGCCTCACCACTATTCTAACCCATAGTAAGATCGATTTAAATTTTTATTTGTGCTGTAATGATAAGCATCACTCACTGCCTACATCTGAAGCTGCTTGTAATTCTTCACCTTTATGGTAGCGGGCATCTCCTTATATAAGAGAGCATTGATCAATCCATGTTAGATGAGCACATTCTTCACCCTCACTTGCCACAAGAAAAAATTGCTCTTTCCATCGTATCGATTGATTTCCATTTTGATTGCACTTATTTTCTTCATCTTCTTCAATCTTGATCACCACTGCCATAATCTGCACTTCGATACCACTTAGCTCTGATATTAATTATTGGGGATCTCATACTAAAATATTGCAATAGAAAGAAAAAAATAAAAAGAATATAATCAAGTACGTGGATCAGCCTAAAGGCTCATCTTTACAGGACATGCAAAGCTCCCTATGAGAAAGAAATAAATACAAGAGGAGATTATCCACTCTTAATACTCGTATACAATCCTCTCAATTAGAAGCTACTCTTACAAAACTCTTTCTTGAAGATCTCCTAAAATGACCATAATTCATTGCCTAGCTGTCTGCCCGGAGCCCCCTACTCCTACTATCTGCTGGCGTCCTTTAGGGTCTGATGACTATTGCCCACCAAACTTGACTTTTGGCTGCTATTGGGGACCTGCCAAACCACACCGCCTACTCTTGGTCTGCCACGAGCTTTTTATAAGCCTGAAACAAAGTTCATATCAGAGAGACTGTCTTCATTTACAACTCAGACATGCCTTTGACTGCATCGACAAGCCCCTAAGCTGCTTGATCTTGATCAGGAGTGACGCTAGCCATCAGATCATGGGTCCACAAAAAATACCAAGACTGCATGAAATCGGGTGGGAAATGCTCTCAGTCCACAGTGGACCACATGAAATAGGGCGGGAAACACCCTCGATCCATGGCCATGCATGGAGCACATGAAATCGAGCCCCCATGCATGTTCACTCGCCTTAGGTTGCACTCGTGTGCACCCCCCACTAGGTCGTGCCTATGGTAGGCCCATGCACGGCTTGCATGCATTGGGCCTGGCAGCATGCTGAGCCACATGTGGTAGCACCCATGTTGGGTCGTGCACCCGTGCGTGTCATGCTATGCCATGCCCTTATGGTTGGCTCACACTGCATGATAGGCCTTAGTGGCCTGCCGGCCTTCGCCAGTTCGTGGGCCCTGCTAGTAGCCTATGGACCATACCAGCCTATCATTGGTCTTTCTTCACATATATCTCTTCCATCTAGACTCTGATTATGGTGTTCTTAGGCTCATTAGACTTCGTTCGTCATCCTCGACCTTGTTGTGGACTTATTATAGAAGAATTTAAGATGGGTTCCTCAGTATAATTAAGGTAGAGATCAGTTAGTTTGATGAAAAAAGTAATTTCTCCCTCTGGAAAGTAAGGGTGAAGGACATGCTCTTTCAATATGAGTTGATCGATGATCTCTTATATGAGGAGATGCCTACTACCATGTGAAGGAAAATCCTAATTTTTCAGATCAGGTTCGTTCAGATATGATCATATCAAGAGATATATTTCAAAAATTTTTCTCCTTGATCTAGATCAGATCTAAGATGTTTTAGATTTGTTTATTATTATTTTAGAAGTTAAAATAAAATTAGATAAATTAAATCAGATTTAATTTACCTTGAAGTGGGTAATCCTATTACCCGTTGATGATCCTGTAAGCAGCAGAAGGTTCTGGATCAAGCCACGCAAGTGCCTGGCCTCTACTAGTATCCACTCGGGCTGGATTTAGAGATCCTCTTCTTCTCTATCACGTCTCCAAAAATCAGATCTGGATCTAATTTGGAGGATCTTCAAAACTCTTTTCGAAGATCAGTAGTTGTTCGATGCAGCAGTGCAGGTTCTAGCTTTCAGTCGCCTTTCTTTGATCTGGATCGCACCAACCAAGAATCCAAACACTTTGAATGTGGAGAGGAGAGGGAGAAGGCGGGTTTGGCATGGAGGAAGAGGGGAGAAGCAGCCTTGGAGCATGGGATTTCAATTCTCCAATCATATAATCATGCAATCTGAGTTGGGTGTGGGTCTTATTTATAGACTATCTGTGATCCAACTTCTCTTTTTCCCAACCAATCACAACTCTTTGTGAAATCAGAATTAAATCTGATTGGTGGGAATAGAGTCCCCTGGATTCCTCCTTAGAGGGTGCATAAGACCAGTCAAAGTTGGTTCTTAGGAGAACTCTAATCGGAATCCAAAAAGGAGATGGAGTCCCTGTCCAATAGGGACTCTTGGGCGCCTCCAGCTTGGGCACACGCCAAGGGTGGCATGCGCCCTCTTCCTTGCCAAGTTCTGGTAGGGGGACAGGCCCCCACCAGCTCTCCAATAGGTGCATGACATGTGGACAGAAGTCAAAGTGTCAATGGTCAACATTTGACCAGTCAAAGGTAGAATTTTGACCAAAGTCAAAGAACAAGAAATGGCAGGTGACCAAAAATGGCAGGTCATGTCCTACAAAATAAGACAACCTTTTTTGACTTGGACAACCTCTAGTCAGACCATATGAAGGCCTCTGATTGAGCACAAACTCCTTTGGCTCAGATAGGACAACTTATTTGTGATAGCAAAAGAAGAACGTTAGGTTCAATCGAGTGCTAGCACGATTTCCTTGAACCTAATTGAATCTCATTCAGATCAATTGAACTAGATCAGTTCAATTAATGATCACCAGATTCAAACCCTTATTTGTGTGACCCAGTTAGGTTCAGTTCTATATAGTAATGGGATATGTCATGATCTATATCATCGACATCATCGAAACTCCTTTCGATGGATCAGAACTCTTCTGATTCGAACAGCTAGAATGATCGATCATCTAAATCATTCTAATTGCTTCCAAAATCCACCAGTGACACCTAGCAGTATATAGTGGCAACCCATCAGAGCTGAATGCGAACCTCTTGGTGCAGCTACTTGTGTGATTAAGTTCTTCTATCTTGAGCCCCGATCAGATTAGGGTTAAGGTGAACTCGTCAAATCCTAGTCTCTATCATATGATGTAACAATTCGATTCAAGTCCAATGTGAAAACCTAAATAGAAACTCTTTCTATTATTTCACTCTACCATGGCCATGGACTTCTAGACTTGATTCTCATGATCATCATAGGGCTGCTCCTCTACCACTGAGGTAGATAGATTCCATCTTGATGCTATCCAGTTCCTAAAATGAACATGCTATAGCCAACATACACCTCAGGGTTTCATACTAAATACACATATGTGATAGAAAATAACCCATTTTATTGATTATAGTCAAAATTATAATTTTGCCCCTAGAAGTGTATGACAAGTGTCAGCCAATTCTGGCTTCTAGGGCGCATATATCTAACAATCTTCCACTTGTCCTAAAGCTAATTGGCTACAAGTCTAAGTCCCATGTTCTTAAGGTGGGCTTCGATCTTTTATTGTCCCAACGGCTTTGTAAGTGGGTTTGCCACATTATCTGTGGAGTTGACTCTCTTGACCTCGACATAACCCTTCTCGAGGTAATCACGAATGAGGTGGTATTGTCGTTCAATGTGCTTGAATTTTTGGTGAGACCTTGGCTCCTTTGTAAGGACTATGGTGCCATTGTTGTCGTAGTATAGAAAATGGCATCTGATGGCATTACTCCAATTTCTACAACAAACTTCTTATACCAGAATGCTTCCTTCGCAGCTTTTGATGCAGCGATATATTCTGCTTCCATGGTGGAATTTGCTATCACTATTTGCTTGAAACTCTTCCAGCTGATAGCACCACCATTGCACACAAACAGACTTCCAAATGTTGACTTTCGATCATCTATATCGGACATGAAATCTAAGTCTTTGTATCCATGGACTTGGAGTTGTCCGTTACCAAAGACCAACATCATATCCTTAGTTCTTCTTAAGTACTTAAGGATACATTTTACAAAAGTCTAGTGTTCTTCACCTAGATTTGACTGATATCTGCTTGTGACACTTACAGCATGGGCTATATCAGGTCATGTACATAGCATGGCATACATGAGGCTCCCTATTGTAGAAGCATAAGGGATCTTGCTCATGCGTTCTATTTCCTCAGGTGTGCTAGGACACATCTTCTTGGAAAGATGAATACCATGTCTGAAGGGTATTAATCCCCTCTTAGAGTTTTCCATACTAAACCTCTTTAGTACTTTCTCTATGTACATCTTCTGTGAAAGTCCTAGCATCCTATTCGGCCTATCCCTATAGACCTTAATTCCTAGAATAAAGGATGCTTCACCTAGGTCTTTCATGGAGAATTCCTTGGACAACCATATTTTGACTGTTGTTAACATGGGAATATCATTCCCAATAAGGAGGATGTCATCCACGTACAATATGAGGAAGACAACAGCGCTCCCACTGATCTTTTTGAAGACACACAGTTCCTCTTCATTTTTGATGAAATCAAATATTTTGATCACATCATTGAAATGAGTGCTCCAGCTCCGAGATGCTTGCTTAAGTCCATATATGGAGCTTTGCAGTTTGCAAACCTTGTGATCAGTATCATTGGATGTGAAACCTACCAGCTGTTCCATATAGATATCTTCCTCAAGATATCCATTCAAGAATGTCATTTTCATATCCATTTGCCATATTTTATAATCGAAATAGGCTATAATGGCAAGCAATGTGCGAATGGATTTTAGCATAGCCACTGGAGAAAAGGTATCCTGATAGTCAATGCCTTCACGTTGACTATAACTTTTTTGCCACTAGTCTAGCCTTGAGTGTCTCCACATTCCCATCTGCACCAATCTTCCTCTTGAAGATCCATTTACACCCAATAGGTACTATACCTTCTGGTGGATCTACCAAGGTCCAGACTTGGTTTGAGTGCATTGAGTCAATGTTTGACTGCATTGTCTCTAGCCATTTCTCAGAGTTGATATTTGATATGGCCTCATTGTAGGTTTTGGGATCATCACCATGAGCACCATTACCTACGAGGAACATTTTCTCTACTTTCGTTGAAATAATACCTAAGTATCTTTTAGGGGGACGGAAAACTCTTTCCGATCTATGAGGTGGAGGAGCTAGTGTTCTTATTGGCTCAACCTTTTGGTTCCAATTGGTCCTTAGCTCATTATACTTGTGAGACTTTCTCATCAAGCTTGATCTGCTTTTCAATGCCACTATCTTGAATAAACTATTTTTCAAGAAAGATGGCATGTCGACTCACAATCACATTGTGGTCTTCTAGAATGTAGAAATAGTATCCTAATGACTCTTTAGGATATCCTATGAATCGAGCTCTGAAGACCTAAACTCTAACTTGTTCGCTTGTTGTCTTTTGACATGAGCCGAACAATCCCAAATTTTGAGATGACTCAGACTTGGTTTCTTACCGTGCCATATCTCATACGGTGTGGTAGGAACGGTCTTAGAGAGAACCCTATTCAGTAGATAAATTAAAGTTAATAATGAATGTTCCCAAAGAAAATCAGGGAGGTCTGTGAAGCTCATCATGGATCAAACCATATCCAATAGGGTCTGATTTCTCCATTTTGAAACCCCATTGAGTTGAGGTGTTCCTGATGGAGTTCATTGAGAGACTATGCCATTTTTCTTGAGATAGTCTAAAAATTCTCGGCTAAGGTATTCACCTCCTCGATTTGATCGAAGAATCTTAATGGGTTTTTCAGTTTATTTTTTTACTTCATGTCTGAATTCTTTGAACTTTTCAAAAGCTTCAGACTTGTATCTCATAAGATACACATACCCATACCTAGATAGATCATCGGTAAAGGTAATGAAGTAGACAAATTTGCCTCTAGTTAGCACATCAAATGGGCCGCACACATCAGTATGTACTAGGGCAAGGAGATCTGTGGCCCTTTCCCCATGTCCAACAAAAGGAAGTTTGGTCATTTTGCTTTGGAGACAAGATTCGCAAGTTGGATATGACTCGAAAGTCAATGGACGTAATAGCCCATTTTTCTCCAATTTGTTGATCCTATCTTCTGCTATATGACCTAATCTTAGATGCCATAGATACCTATCATTTGGATTATCCCTAGGTCGTTTGGCATTCACATTTTGCTCGACAGTTATAATAGGTACATCAATATGTAGCTGATAAAGATCATTAATAAGGAATCCATTTGCAATTTTATTTCTTTTATAAAGAATGTTACAATGATCCTTAAATAAGGTAATCATATAGCCTTCTTATGCTAAGCATGAAATAGAAATCAAATTCCTGCTAGCTTCAGGCACATAATAACAGTCTTTCAAAACTATGTCTAAACCAGATGGTAATTGAAGAGGGTATGTTCCCATGGCTACTGCAGCAACTCTTGCTCCATTACCGACATGTAGGATCATGTCTCCATCCCTCAACCTCCTGCTATCCTCAAGATCCTGCATGAAATTGCATAGATGAGCACTAGAACCAGAGTCAAGCACCCAACTGGATGCAAAAGAAATCATAAGGTTAGACTCAATAATGAGCATACCTCCAGAAGGACCTTCCTTCTTGTTCTTCAGGGTGGCCAGATAAGTAGGGCAGTTCCGCTTTCAGTGGCCGTCACTGTTATAATGGAAATACTTTCTTTGACATCGGCCCTTTTCTTCATCTCTGTCTTCTTCTTCTTTGTTCCTTCCACCTTCTGCTTTTTCGCAGACATTTTTTCTTTCCATAAGACTTTCTTTTGGAAGAAGTCCATTCCATAGCAAGAACTGAGCCGTTAGAATCTTTCATAGAAAGCTTAGCGGTAACCAGCATATTCATTAATTCGGCCAAGGAATTTTAAAGTTTATGCATGTGGTAATTCATGATGAATTGCCCATATGCATCAGTCAAGGATTGCAGAATAATATCATTCTGCAGGTCCAAGTCTAACTTCACATCGAGCTTCTCAAGCTCTTCCATGTCCTTGATCATTGTCAGACAGTGATCTTGGACTGACTGCCCATCACGCATCTTAGCCTTAAAAAGTCATTTTGTGACTTGATACTTGGCTGCGCGACTCTGTTCACCAAACATCTCCTGTAGGTGAGCCAACATTTGACGAGCAGTCTCGATATCTTCATGTTGGCACTGGAGCTCATCAGACATCGAGCCCAACATGTAATATCTGGCCTTATTATCTTCATCTATCCATTTTTTCAAAGATGCTCCCTATTCAATAAATGGATGGGCTGGTAAGGTGGGAGGGTCCTGGTCCAAAATATGGGTTAACTTCTTGGAACCTAAAATAATTTTGTAGTTCCTGAGCCAATCTTTATAATTGGGTTCGATCAGTCTGTGTGTGTCCAGGATATGTGCTAATGGGTTGGACGCAGACATTTTCCTTTAAAGAGTCAAAGATTCTAGTTAGATACTATAATTATGACTTGATCAATTTGTTTAGAAATTTTATTTTTAAACAAATTAGCTCTCACTATTTTCTCAGATCCCTACACTCCCTCTATAGAGATGCAAAAATCTCCACGATTAATGATTTCTAATGGGTGGTGCGGTCTCACCAACTGACTCATCACCTCACCTAACAGTTATTGATGATGGGTTAGCCAATGAGTGAACAACTCTTGTTCAATGATTTTCTAATCATGGTGCACCCAAACTTGGTCTCTAATTCATGAATCTCATCGTATCCAAAATATTGATCCACTCCTTAGTTAAGTCAGACCCACCATTTGCACAGACTGGATTCCTAATTGAGTCTCTCACCGTATCTGGAATATTGAGCCCAACTCATCCTCAGCCCATAGCATCCAATGCCTAATAGACATGGTTGCATCTTTTCAGTGCAACTGAGCCACTGTATCTAGTCGAGAACAATCAACCCCGAAAAGGGCCCGCACATCTACAATGGTGGAAGACCTCAGACTTAATCTTTTCTTAGGAGAATTAATTCAGGTCTCATTAAACTAGACTTATCATAGTCATAACAATTATGACTAACCTAGTGGCATGGGTTAGCTCGGATTATTGACCACCTCAGATCAGAACTGTGTCAATAGATATGGCCAGGTAAGTGAGTCTGGTGGAAGGAATATGCTATTAACTCGTACAAGAATGCATTCAAATCGAGTAGCTTCCAATTAAAAATCAGTCGATCGTATGTGCCAAACTTACCTTAGACACCAAATTATTGAGTCAGAACCAATTGGGTTAGCCTATAATCCAGACTCTAACCTCTGAGCCTAATTAGGTCTTGCTTGATCGTGACTCAATCTTGACCCAGACTTAATCCTATTAGGCTGGTCAATTTAAGCATTGTTGATCCCCTCTAACCAACTCTTGATTTGGTTTGATCAACTGCTTAGACCTAATTGAGCTACCCAAGCCCGAACCCAGTATTATGAATATGTCTTCGATCTAAAATTCTTAATTCTTAGATCTAAAATTCTTAATTTTAGATCTAATTAATATTCTATAATCTTAATTTTTAATTAAGTAGGGTTCATAAACAAAATATGCACAATAAATCCTAGGGTTTCAGGATCTAGAGTTTTGCAGAAAGTAAGTTTTGGATTTTTGATTAAGGATGAACGTGCAGCACCCCTACACATCATAAGAACACCCCATCGAATGGAAAGAGAGGGCCTTTAAACCCTTCTTCGTTCTTATGACCGGACGGCCAAGAGGAATGCCTTAATCAGGAACATGCAATACTACAAAATAGTTTTAGATCTATATCATATATCTCATATACAAATTAGATCTAATCATGGCATATTTTGCATACATCTCATGTATCAAATCATGCATATTTTCAGATCTAAATTATCTCATAATAATCTAAAAAATTAGATTTAAATTGATCTAATCAAAATAAATTCTAATCTAGATAATTATGTAGAACTATTCTATAACTAGTCTAGACATGCATCAATCATATCTCATATGATATTTAAAAATTAAATAATTTTATTTGCTATTTTTTAGATATTATTATAACTATTATAATATCAAAAAATAGTAAATAAATAGATCTAAAATATGATTTAATCAAATTAAATTAAAAACATACAAGACTATTTTATAGAACTATTCTATTTTAGAACTAGTCATGCATATTTCCTAATCTTAGATCCAAATCATTTAATTTTAATTTTTTCTAATTTTAGATCAGATTATATCTCATGTGACATCTAAAATCACTTATTTTCTAATTAAAATAAATTTAAAATTAGATCTAAATACTTTTAGAACCTTGGCTCTGATACCAGTTGAAGAAAAATCCTGATTTTCTGGACCAGGTTCGTTCAGATCTGATCAGATCAAGAGATATATTTCAAAAATTTTTCTATTTAATCTAGATTAGATTTAAGATGTTTTAGATCTAATTATTATTATTTTATGAATTAAAATAAAATTAGATAAATTAAATTAAACTTTATTTACCTTGAAGTGGGTAATCCTATTACCCATTGATGATCCTATAAGCAGCAGAAGGTTCTGGATCAAGCCACGCAAGTGCCTGGCCTCTATCAGTATCCACTTCGATTGGATCTAGAGATCCTCTTCTTCTCTATCATGTCTCCAAAAATTAGATCTGGATCTGATCTTGAGGATCTTCAAAACTCTTTTCGAAGATTAGTAGTTGTCCTATGCAGCAGTACAGCCTTCAGCTTTCAGTCACCTTTCTTTGATCTGGATCGCACCAACCAAGAATCCAAACACTTTAGACGTGGAGAGGAGAGGGAGAAGGTGGGTTTGGCATGGAGGCAGAGGGGACAGGCAGCCTTGGGGCATGGGATTTCAATTCTCCAATCATACAATCATGCAATCTGAGTTGGGCGTAGGGTCTTATTTATAGACTGTCTATGATCCAACTTCTCTTTTTCCCAACCAATCACAACTCTTTGTGAAATCAGATTTAAATCTGATTGGTGGGAATAGAGTCTCCTGGATTCCTCCTTAGAGGGCGCCTAAGACCAATCAAAGTTGGTTCTTAGGAGAACTATAATCGGAATCCAAAAAGGAGATGGAGTCCTTGTCCAATAGGGACTCCTGGGTGCCTCCAGCTTGGGCACATGCCAAGGGTGGCGTGCGCTGGGTGCCTCCAGCTTGGGCACATGCCAAGGGTGGCGTGCGCCCTCTTCCTTACTAGGTACTGGCAGGGGGACAGGCCCCCACCAGCTCTCCAATATGTGCGTGACACATGGACAAAAGTCAAAGTGTCAATGGTCAACATTTGACCAGTCAAAGGTAGACTTTTGACCAAAGTCAAAGAATGAGAAATGGCAGGTGACCAAAAATGGCAGGTAATGTCCTACAAAATAAGACAACCTTTTCTGACTTGAAAAACCTCCAGTCAGACCATATGAAGGCCTCTAATTGAGCACAAACTCCTTTGGCTCAGACTGGACAACTTATTTGTGATAGCGAAAGAAGAACGTTAGGTTCAATCGAGTGCTAGCACGATTTCCTTGAACCTAATTGAATCTCATTCAGATCAATTGAACTAGATCAATTCAATTGATGATCACTAGATTCAAACCCTTGTTTGTGTGACCCAGTTAGGTTCAGTTCTTTATGGTAATGGGATATGTCATGATCTCTATCATTGACATCATTGAAACTCCTTTCGATGGATCAGAACTCTTTTGATTCGAATAGCTAAAATGATAGATCATCTAAATCATTCTAATTGCTCTCAAAATCCATGAGTGACACCTAGCAGTATATGGTGGCAACCCATCAGAGCTGAATGCGAACCTCTTGATGTAGTTACTTGTGTGATTAAGTTCTTCTATCTTGAGCTTCGATCAGATTAGGGTTAAGGTGTACTCGTCAAACCCTAGTCTCTGTCATATGATGTAACCATTCAATTTTAGTCCAATGTGAAAACTTAAATAGAAACTCTTTCTATTATTTCACTCTGCCATGGCCATGAACTTTTGGACTTGATTCTCATCATCATCATAGGGCTGCTCCTCTACCACCAAGGTAGATAGATTCCATCTTAATGCTATACAGTTCCTACAAAGAACATGCTATAGCCAACATACACCTCAGGATTCCATATGGCTAGGAGACCGAGTAATGGTGTAGTCAAACTATAACACCCTCAAGATGAACTGTCGATCACCTCAGGTCAAAGAATCAGACACACCACTGCAGCATCGAGTCAGTCATCGATGAGAAGGTAGACTTTCTAATGACTACTCGAGGTGGTCACGCTCAGTGTCTCATTCTCTAACGAGTACCTGTACTCTCGCTCCAGTGTCTCCACACCATAGACTCAAGACTCATCTACTAAAGAGAAGCGATTGTACACCATCCTTCCAGATCAATCACATCCTCGTGATGATCCTATGGTCGGAAGCATTTTATGAGTTAATAATGATTATTCATGTCTTAAATTTTCAACTCTTGAAAATATGAATTATCATTACCATTAACTCAAAGGATGTATCACAGACACTAAATACATATATGTGATAGAAAATAATCTATTTTATTGATTATAGTCAAAATTATAATTTTGCCCTTAGAAGTGTATTATAAGTGTCAGTCAATTCTGGCTTCTAGGGCACATATATCTAACACCATGAAAGTGTAGGATTGGATGTGGCTCTAAATGTAGGCAGCGAGTATAATTTATCTATCCCTAGTAGATAATGTGATGATCCATATACTTGGCAAAACTTCTCTAATGATGATGTGGTCGAAGCTCGAAGAATTGTATATGGCAAAGTCGCTCACCAACTTGCTATTTCTTTGGAGGTAGTTTTACCAGCTATGGATGGATGAAGGTCAGAGCATGTAGGAGCATCTATCCAACTTCTAAAAGATCCTTACCGACCTCCTTAGCATTGATGAAAAGGTTGAGAGGAAGACTAGGGCATTGGTCTTGCTTGCATCACTTTCCACTTTGTATGAGTTCTTGGTGACTGCTCTTCCAGTGGAGAAGAGCACCATCAAAATGGATGAGGTCACTATGGTGATTATTCATAACAAGATTCTTAGGAGGAAGAACCTAACTTTGAGCTTAGATGGTGGTAACTCAGCTTTGGTAATTTTTGGAGGAGCAGAAGGCAGTAGACAAAGCAACAGGAGATCGCAAGGTGGGCAATCTAGGTCCAAGATGATGGACTAGAGCAAGATTAGGTACTACCGATATGACGAGTTGGGACATCATTTCAAAGATTGCCCATAACTCAAAGATCAGATGTAGACTACTGTGGTGATGACCAGTAGCGATATAGAAGGCAATGATGATGTTCTTTTAGTAACTAATGAGGTATCTACTTCTTCCTCTCAATGGATTATGGATTTTGCTTATTCCCATCATATATATTGTAGAGAGGAGCTGTTTGACTCCCTCAAGATCAGTGAGGGCACTGTGTTCCTGATCGATAGATTAAGCTATAAGATTAAGGGCAGCGGAATGGTCAGCATGAAGCTCCATGATGGAATAGTAAAAAACTGGGGTGAGGTTCGATACATACCCAGCTTTAAGAAGATCTAATCTCACTAAGCAGACTGGATTCAACTGGCTTCGGATGGAAAGTTAATGGAGGAATCCTGAAGGTCATGCATGGTAGTAGGATGGTAATAAGAGAAAGAAAGTATGGAGGATACTACCTCGTGGCATGGAGTCCAGTGTCAGGTGGAGCTCCAGGTGGAGGTGGATCAAGCATGAGATGAGAGACTCAAAAGGATAAGATGCGACATCATAGAGTAAAGTTTCTATTGCCATAGAAGACATTCTCAAGTAGGTCTTTGATCAGAGATGACACAGCCCATGATGTAGGTAGGATCAAGCGGTCTAGCTCAATTCTCATATTTGCCCATCCATGATCAGCAAGTGATAGCCCCAAGGCATAGGGGCATAAGATGAGCTCTCAGATAGGTAGAGATCGAATGTTAAGTTGAAATGAAGATTGTTGAGAAAAACACCTTGAATTCAGTCTATAATAAGCCCAAAATGAGGTCTAGGATGATGAACGAAATCCAACGAGCCTAAGAATAGTCCAAATAGAGTCCAGATGGAGAAGATACACATGAGGAAGCATCAAAGCGAGTGGCATAGCCCATGGGCCATTGAAGGGGCCCACAGGCTAGCATAGGCCAGTGGTGGCATGGTTCTAGTTCGACAGCGCATGGCGGTGCTCGGCTAGCCATTCACTGGGTTGGCCTAGGCATGCAAGCGTGCGTGCGGGCGAGCATGGGCCACATGGGCGTAGGCCATGCGGGTGCATGCATGCCTAGCATGCACACAGGCCCATCACATGGTCCACTTGCATAGCATGGATCAGGGCCCATTTCCCACCATTTCGTGTGGTCTATGGTGGACCGATGGGTGTTTCTCTATGGTTTCTCATAGTTTACGATGGTTTTAGTGGACCAGGTCATGATCTGATAGCCTAGGAGCGAGCAGATCATGATCGGATGGTTCAGAACAAATCTAGGCTTGATCATGAGGCTTATTGCATGATTGGATGGCTTTGGTTCAAGTTGATCATGATCGGATGGCTAGAAAGTGATCTTGGATGTATTTAGGACTGGATTTTTTACTAAAATACTATTTTAGAATTTCTAAAGTCTATATAACTCCAATTAATAAGCCGTTTGTTGCATTGAAAAGCTGGTGATGTTTTAAAGGTATTAAGAGGCTTCTTGAGAGATTTCAAAAAGCTTTTATAAAAGTTTTGAGATTTTTTATTGAGAGACTCTTATACAAGAATTGAGTGATAATTTTTTCTTGTATTTGTTTGATTTTATTTCTCTCATAGTAAAATTTGCTTGCCTCATGAAGGTAGATCTTGATCTAGTCCATGTACTTGATTGTTTGCTATCTCTTATCTTTTATTCTTTTTTCTTTCTCTTGCGGTATCAACACATGATCGAGTATAATATAAGTGGTATTGAAAAGGTCCTGAGATGGTGGTATCCTGGCCAGACTCCTACAATAACTAAGTTCATTCATTATGATTGTCCATTTCATTTATTATGAAATTCATCTATTATTCTCCTCCTTTTTGTCATCATCACTGAACATAATAACACATAAGAGAAGGTTTCAAATTGTCACAATTAGATAAAAAGGTGACATTCATTACTACATGATAGTTAAGGGGCATACAAATAATTTATTGCATGCAAAATATGAGACCAAGACAATATCACCATCATAACAGACAATACAAACTGGTAAACATAATGTCAATATATAGAAATAAAGTCCTAAAACAAAGATAGGTCAAAAGATATCTTAGGACTAATCCTTATTAGAGGATGTTGCCTAGAAATGTGGCAACCCAAGAGGGAGGGTGAATTGGGTGGTTTAAAAAAAATTTAAACCAAATTAAAGTTTAAGCAAGTATGTGCTTTTATTTAAGCTAAGTTGTATATTTGAGATGTATATAATGCAAGCAACAGCAAAATCATGATATAATTAGGGCTATGCAAGAATTTAATCAAGCTAAGCAAAAATTGAAAGTATGCAATATAAGAGAGAAAAGGCATAACACAAACATAAAATAATTTATAGTGATTTGGTGCACCCTCGCACCTACATCCACTCCCCAAGAGCCTCTTGGGAATTTCACTATAATCTATTAACTATAGTATGTTTATTTTAACCAGGGATCACAAACAAACCCAATTGGTTTTCTAGAATCACCAACCACAATCTTACACCGATAGTTTTCGGGCTCACTATTAATCTAGTTGGTTTTCTGGATCGCCAACCATAACCTTACATCAATAGTTTTTTGGACTCACTATCAACCAAGTTGGTTTTTTGGGCTCACCAATCAAAACCTACATAATGTCCAATTCTTGGCTTGGACGAGTCTTCACCTCAAGTTTCTTTCCCCCAAAGAAACTTGTAAACAAATCAAAATACAAAGATAAGTAATTTCAATACAAAACCAAAAATCATAAATAAACTTTTTTGATATGCCAAGAAGAGGTTGATTGATTGGCTCTTTTGAATCTATGAAACACTTTCTTTGAAGCTTGAGAGGTGCTGGAATATGTGAAGATTGCCCCTTGAAAGCCTTTGAAATCAATACTTGGTTCCTCTCTTTTCTATCTCTTCTTTTGATGTGCAATGAATTACATTCAAATCTAAAATATTTCTCTTTAAAATCCCTTAATCTTCTCTAAATATTTCTCTAAGCACCTTTTATACTCTTTAAGATAGCTTTTAGATTAAATTCTAGCATTGTACAGTCTTAGAATAATCGTTGGAGTGAAAATGACCATATTGAAAAGCTTGCAGAAAACTAGTTGTTATGATTACTAGGTCGGCTCAATTTTTGACTGGGTCAGCTCAATCCTAATTGGGTCAGCTCAGTTTATAGCTGGATTAGCTCAACCCCCTAGGTATTGAAAATTGGCTTTCTGCACTTTCTATTTTTTGCTTCACTGAGATTAGTCCACCTCAGTCACAAACTGAGTTGCCTAGTTTGCATACCATGCATGCCAAAATCATTAACCGATCCTTTCTTCTCTAAATTTTTTTATTAGGTAGACTTATATACCTTTTGTCTTGATTTAATATTTTTATTTTGATCTCTTGAAAGATGTCATCCATTTTAGAGAATTTTTTCTCTAAAATTGAAGTGATGAATCTCCATTTGGATGGTGGAAAATATTAAAGTTTGTAGCTCCTTGAAATTTACATCTGCATCCTCACAACTCATTAGTAATTTAAAATCTAATACATAAATACCTTTTGTTATCAATCAAAATCAAACTAGGATCACAATCTTCATTCTTTTGAACGTGACAAAACTGTTGAGTATAATGCATAAAAATATAGTTTAAATGTGTTTTAATAATTGCTAGTATAGTCATGAAGTAAAATATACATAAATATAATAAAACACTTATGAAAGCTCCAATTAATGTATTCAATCATTTAATTATCACTCATATCAAAAGTAATATTTCAATCAAATACTAAGTATTAAGGTTCCAAAGCATGAAATTCATTGAGTTTCTTAAATATTAATTCTCTTAAGACATATACTGAAATATACCTCTCCCCTTTTTGACAATATCAAAAGCTCATGAAAAAGAATAGAAAAAAATCAATCAAAATCAACATTCAAAACATTAAATGTGAGAGATATATCAAATGTCATATTTATAGGTTAGTTAATTTACATTTTAACTTTCCTCCCCCTATTATTTTCAAATCAAGCAAATTTTAACAATGAATTTAACTCCAATTTAGATGTTTCTAAATTGAAAGAGATATTTCTAATTTCAAAGCGTCATTTCAATTAAATGATCATTTCTCTTTAATATGTTCATTTTCCCCCCCCTTAAATTTTGCAAAACAAGGAGAATTTATAGTTAATTAACTTATATTGATTTAGAGTTTCTTAAATGAATAATTGATAAGGAGAAGCTATTAAGTCACTGCTAATTTTCAAGATTAATTTCATTCATAGCAATGATATATTTCAAATATCATCATTTTTTTTTCTATAATATTTAGAGTTCATCACTTCCTCACAATGCACCAAAAATCTCAGAATGATAGTTATCAATGTATTTAGAGTGAATTATTATGTCCCTAGATATGTAGTATTCGAACAAATTAGAAGTAAACATGTTATCAATACTGTTGGGGATAACCCCGCTCTTGTCGAAAGTTAGTTATGATTGCTACAGGCTAAATGCAACCAGTAGTCATGAAGTAGCTTAACGAATGGGTTCTTAGCCGAACTTCATGCAGATCGCCCGTAGCTCCTTCGGCTGCAACTCACCAGCAGCCGCCGATCTCTCTAGTCCTCCTCCGGCCGAACTCCTCAAGCCGACCCGTCCCTTCAGATTCGACCGAGCTCCTTCGGATCCTCAGCGCGGAACCCTCGCATCACTCCTCGACCAAACTTCTCAACAAACTCTCGGCGGTACTCCCCCGTCTGGACTCGATCAGCATGCGAGTTCTCGCTAACCGAAACTTCCTCCAAGCGACTGAGGCCTTCAGCCGCACACCTCTAGCCGAGATGCCTACGGGAGCCCGAACTCCTTCCGAGCCTTCCCACTTCAAGAGTCCAAATTCTTCCAAAATGGGTACACATCAAAGCCTTCAACCCCTTCATCTCGGCTCGCGCGGCTCAGTATCAAGACAACTGCAGCCATCACCATCAGTCCACCATAATGCTCTGAAGTGACCCGTCACCAAGGCGGCGATGGCTATCACAATCAACCCGCGCAGTATGATGGCATTCCCTTAGAACTGACTCCAGCTAGACCTCGAGCGGCCCGCAGCACGTGGCTACACTAATGCACCATCAAGAGCTCCTAGCCTATAAAAAGGATTTCCTTTCCCTCAAGATACCTAACTCATGATTCGAACCTTGATCTCTAGCTCTAAGCTCTCCTACTTCTTCTCTAAGCTCTGTGGAACTCATTCCCGAGCACATCCATTCCTGTGGCCAGAGTTGACTTGATCATCAGAGGTCCTACCGGAGCCACCCCCCACTAGCGTTTCGGATGGAACTTTTATTTGAGGTCCCCGACAAGCGATCTCGTCCACCTCCGCTCCCAGCTGAATTTTGTGATGATTAGATTCTGCATCAATAGATGTGGCGCTCAGAACAGAGGGCATGAACCTCTGAGTTTCCTTGTTCTGAAAGATGTGCTCGAAACATGACTGTTCTCTCTTCCCTCTACCAAAGATCTCTCTTCTTCCTCACTAAGAGTTCTTTTTCGATGAGAAATTGCCCAATGCTCCAAAGAGAGCTTCGACTCGACGATCGATGGCCTACGCAACCGAGGTCCATTGCTTCCATTTCAGCCCCGACAACCAGGGTTCCCACGAAGCCACGTGATGTGGAGCAGTTCAACCTACTGATCGGAGTTCGTTGCCCGTCGAGATGATGACTAGCCATGTGACAACCTTCGGTGGAGACTTTGGCCAGCAAATCCTATTGGAGGATGCGAGGGAACCGACCTTAAAGCCGAAGGACATATTTGGGCATACATCATCCTAGAAAGGAAGGAAGAATGGAGAAGCAGAAGATAGTCTTCCGCAGAGATATGTGCAAAGCGAGGTCGAATGAAGTTCGATCGTGCCAAGCGAGGCCGGAACTTCCCCCTCGAGCTCGTCGTCAAGGAAGCCCCGACAAAGTGCATGCGTTCTTCCGATGAAAGCTTTATAGCAAGGCGGAGTGAAGTTTGGCGCAAGTAGGCCGAACTCCCCCTCGATATATGTCATCAGGAAAATCCCCAGCAAAGATTTCATAGGAGGTGGAATGATGTCGAGCACGCTCACCAACCACCGCCAGTGCTATGCGAGGCCGGAAGCTCGCCCTCGATGTATATCTCAAGGAAGTCCCTCAAAGATTTTCCAAGAGGCAAAATGAAGGTTGAGCTGCTTTTCACGACATCCCCAAATGCAAGCAAGCGAGCTCCCGAGCCATCTCATAGGAAGTCCGAAAAGAAAGTATGAACGGGGGAGTTCTTTCGATTGAGCATTCACAGTGAACAAGAGGCAGAGTGAAGTTCGGCACAAGTAAGGCCAAACTCCCCCTCGAGTAGATATGTCATCAAAGAAACCCCTATGCAACAAATTTCATAAGGAGGTCGGAATGAAGTTCGGTGCGCTCACGACACACCCCGTGCAAGCAGAGGCCAGAACCTCCCCCTCGAGCTCTGTCATCAAGAAAGTTCCAACAAAGAACATGAAGTTCTCCTGGGAGGTGTTCATGGGAAAGCGAAATGAAAGTTCGGCCACAAAGTGGGAACCGACTCTCCCTCGAGCTCGTCATCGAGGAAGCCCGACGGGAGGGGCCATGAAACTCCTCATAAAGGTGCCGCAAGGAGGCGGACGAAGTTCGGCGCAGTACCACGACCTCCCCGCGCAAGCAAGGTCCCCGGAACTTCCTCGAAAGTCATCATCAAGGAAAGCCCTTGACAAAGGGGCATGAATCTCCTCAGAGGATTTTGGGAAAGTGGAATAAAGTTCGGCGCTAAGCAGAGCCGAACTCCGCTCATAAGCTCGTCATCGAGGACGCCCGATAGAGGGGCATGAACTTCTCCACAAAGGTGTTTTGCTAAGGATGAAAACGAAGTTTGGCCAACGTCCATGACCTCCCCAGTGCAAGCGAGGCCGAACTTCCCTCGAGCTGCCATCAAGGAGATCCCGAATGAAAGGCATGAAGTATCTCCCACAAAGTTTCTAAGGGGATGGCATGAAGTTCGACCGCATCCACGACCCTCCCCAGTGCAAGCAAGCCCGAACTTTTTTGAGGCTTAGCCAACAAGGAAGGCCCTGACAGAAAGGGTGCGGAAGAAGTCCTTCCTCCAAAAGAATTCTGCGATCTGCGCCCCCTGCAACGCTCCTCAAACTCAAATTCTCGCAAAAAAGTAAGCACTAACTGCACGACCAAAAAGGAATTACGGTCTTCCCCAACAAGGCCACAATCGAAGCAGAAGTACTGCCTCTACCATCGCGACCATGGCCATGACATTGAGGAATGCATCCAGCTCTGAGACGAAATTGAGGAGCTCATCAGAAAGGGGTGGTTGGGTAAATTCCTTCGATGCTAGCCTGAAGCAGAAGAAGATCGGCCAGGTGCTGTCGTAACCAAAACGATTCAAAGGTCAGCCACCTCATTGCATCATCAACGTTATCCGAGGAGGAGCTTGGTACATCGCAATTCATCATCTTCCAGTGACAAAGCTAAGAGGAATCGCTTGCTCCAAATTGAGAAGGCTAGCATGAGATAAAGGTCGTCCGGCCCGGGCCTTGTGCCCAGAAAACCCAGAGAATAACGCCCCCACACCCTAAAATGGGATGTGTGCCAGTAACTTTCCTCGATAAAATTCTCCCCCAATAATAATATTAATTTTCTGGAGTGCAAAAACTCACTGTGATGACAGGGAAGAAGCAGTCAATGTTGTTGTGTTAGGAACAGGAGGAGAACCCATCTAACAGAGCTAGAGCTCAAAGACCTCAACCTGGCCAAATTAAGATCTCTCCCGAACGAACCGTGACAACCTCGGCCAGATATAAGATCTCTCAGAGTGAAGGCCTTATTCACAAGACGGAGATAGGAGAGGAGAGGCCCTGACAATGCCCCTTATGTGCCCCCAGCCCTTAAGGAACAGGAAGGAGACCTGCATCCTAATGCGAGCAAAGTCGAAGGCCCTCGTTCATCTTAGACGAGAATGGGGGAGAGGTCGCGGACGATGGTCCATATGTGCCCCACTACCCATTGAATATAGGAGGAGATATCTACGTCCTAATGCGAGCAAAGTTGTAAGGCCTCGTTCACTTAGATGAGATGGGGGGAGACTTGATGTGGTCACGAATGTGCCCCACAGTCCCGTTACGGAATAAGAAAGAATTCTGCGTCTAACAGCAAGAGCAAAAGTTGAAACCTTGGTTTCACACCCTAGACATGGGACGGAGAGGACATGCCGACGAATACGGTTACCGAAGGTGCCCACATAGCCTGTTCACGAGCAGGAGGAGAATCTCAT